>CM061534.1:30888966-30927609 GCA_030545055.2 Neoaliturus tenellus | reverse complement strand
GTGAATTCGTACAATTTAAAACACTGCCTTGTCCCCGAATTACCGCAGATGGTTCTAAAATTTTGTCACTCTCGCGTTGTTGACTCATTTTCAATGAGCCTCTACACTCTATAGGCATACGCTGAGATTCAAATTGAGTATGGCCGCTGATGGTCACCTATCGTGCCGATGCATAGTGCGCGTGGCAGGTAACCGGTATTCCTACGCCACCAACTTGATTTTTGTTTGCGCGGTGTTCGGTGTAGCCGCAGTCAATAGTGTCGAGACGTTATCCTTACGCCTCGAGTTCTCATAGCTCTTTCTCTATATTGAACTAAATGTGTTGGGTGACTTCGTACAAATTAAAACACTGCCTCTTCCCCCGAATGGCCGCAGTTGGTTCTAAAATTTTGTCACTCTCGCGTTGACTCATTTTCAATGAACCTCTACACTCTAGGCATATGCTGAGATTCAAATTGAGTATAGCCGTTGATGGTCGTCTGTCGTGCCGCTGCATACTATGTACGATCCCGCGCCATTTTCACATCCCACAGCGTCTGTATTTGCTCGTTCACTCTCTCTCCAGACTTCGCGGCGATCGGACGTGTGCTCCAGTGCTCCAGTGCTCCAGTGCTCCGTTAGCTCCGCTGCCCTCAGTCTCTCTCCAGACTTCACGGTGACCGGACGTGTTCTCCAGTGCTCCAGTGCTCCAGCGGTCCAGTGCTACTGCCTTTCTTCGCTCAGTCTCTCTCCGGACTTCAAGGTGAACGGACGTGTTTTCCAGTGCTCCAGTGCTCCAGTGCTCCGCTGCGCCCTGTGCCATAGTACTACTGTCTTACTCCTGGGTACTCATCAATTCAAATGTAAGTATTATTCGTAATGTAGAATAGTTATCTATATTTAAATACGTATGATGTATGTGGATTTTATTTGTGTCAAATGTCTTCGTTCTTTCTATCATGTGCTAACTGAAAAGTTCATAACATTATTTTCGTGTTTTACTTTGCGATATTTAAAAATTGTAATAGAAAATCAAACTTACTTATTCATACTCTCCTTGCCTTTAAATTTACCTTTGTTGCGTAGTTTGACTGAGAAGAACGTTAATAAACTATAATGCATAGCTTCTTAAGCATCGATAAACATTCCTGAATGCAAAGTAGAATATTTACTTTCAAAACGATTTTAATGGTTTTGTCACTATTGTGAAAATTGACTGTAATAGCATGTAACGCAATGAAACTCTTTTACACTTGCTTGTTGTGTTGGTTAATTATAAAGAATGTTTCTTGTAATATTACATTCTTTGAGTTTTATAAAACTTCTCTGAACATTTTATATTACGTAGAGTTATTTGTTTGTAGATCATGAACAACACTGTGGAACGCCGCTTCACTTGTGGGGAGTGCGGCAAAGCGTATAAGAAGAAAGATCATCTTAACCAGCACGCACGTTCCGCCCACAGGGGAGTCAAGTTTGACTGTCCGGATTGTGGGAAATCATACACGAGGGATTCTGACCTTCGTCGCCACATCGACATCACCCATCGCCAACATCCCGCATTCAGACCAGGTTAGTAACATTTGTTTAATAATATCTTGAACTTTGGATATAGTCACTAACTCCATGACACTGATCAATCGCATAACCAAATGCATATGCACAGACACTTACTTTAAGAAAACATTTCCTTTATAATATGAAAACTTTAACAAAAATTATTTCAAAATGAACAAGATGATAAATAGTAGTAATTTCAAATGCTACTCTGATTATAAAAATCCAATGAAGTAAATGTGTTAGTATTTACTTAACATATATTCATCACAACTTCCTATAAATCTGCTTTAAGATAAAATGTTCTAATCACATGTATGTTCGTTTGTTATAGATTTTGTTTCCACTCCTTCGGATCCGCGACCCGGCCCCTCTAACACTTCTGACCTCGATTCGAGACCGAACCCATCGCACGCAACGGATCTGACACAAGCCCCACCACCTGTTGTTGGAGTTCGTACAACAGGTATGCATTTTTCTCTGACTTCAAACTAATGATGTTTGTTTTACTTAAAACATAGATACGACATTTGCAGTAGTAACTGATTTCACACTAAATGGTTCGTTCATCATTCTTAATTTTCTAAATGAGTTCTGATGTAAAGACTTTAACCAATTTTAACATTAAGTTAATTTCAGCCATGACATTATACATTCAGAACTTTCATAATGGTTTAGAAATTGTTTCTTTTTCCATTATTATGCATGTGACTACAACTATATGTGTTTTTCAGACCATGCGTGTGGTGGGTGTGGGAGATCCTTCACGAGGAAGGATAACATGCTGTTCCACAAACGATTCCGCTGCAGAGCTGCACGTGTGAACCATCATCCACAGCAGACCGGTGGAGTCCAACCAACGACGCTTGCCACTTCGCCCACAACACCTGTCCCCTCGTCATCATCGTCGGTGGGATCAGTCCGTGACAAGACCAACATTGACAACGGACCCCCCGTCATTCCCAGTTATATGGCACCAGATGGCTTCGTGGAGACCGAGACAGGATTTCGCGGACGTTTGAAGACCTACAGGCTTGTGGAGCCCGCTGATAACACCGTTTCTCTCCAGGAGTTTGTCAACTCTGTACGAACAAGAATTGTCACACTCATGCGACAGATTTTATTGATAATTCATGCCATTAAGGTTAATATCTATATCGAATGTGAATTCACGAATATTCATGGTGAGACTTGTAAGCGAGCCTTCAAGACCAAAAATGTCCCTATCCTCCAAACAAGTGATGTAGATGAAATATGTCAACAATTCATCAACAAAATCTTGCTGGAGAAGGAAACATGCGAGATGAAGGGATCGGGGTGGAGCTTTGTTAGGGTTTTGGACATGGAGGTGAGAGTGAATGTCTACAGTCCTGTCAGAGGTAGCTCCTTCATCCCCCTTCCTCGCGACATCGCCATGAAACACGCCGTGGTAAATGTGTTGAATGATGCGGATGAGCGGTGCTTCGAATACGCTATGCTAACAAAATTCATTGAAAATGCTCCTCGTAAACGACTTACTTCTTATTATTTCACAGACGAAGTAAGGGCACGATCTAATCTAAATTTCGAGGGATTGGAGTTTCCCGTAAGGTTAGATAAAATCCGCACGTTCGAACGCAACAATCCCGGCGTAAGCATAAATGTGTACGGTCTGGATAAGAAGAATCAGAAGAAGCAACAAAACAAAGAAGAACACTATGTCTTCCCGCTTCGCGTCGTGGATCAGGAGCTGCCGAACCACTTCGATTTGTTGTTTCTAACTGATGAACGAACCACCCACTATGCGTACATCTCAGACTTTGAAAGACTAGTTGTTAGCCAGATGACGCGTCACGGACATCGTTTGTTCATTTGCAGGAGATGTTTCGCACATTTCGAAAACCGACCGAACAAACTGGGTCTCACCGGAGCTGAACGGTTGGAGGAGCACAAGCGTTACTGCTCTTCGCATAATCCTCTGAGGACCGATTTATCTGAAGATAAAGAGATTCGGTTTAAGCACATCGAGCGTACACAAAAAGCACGATTCACCATATATGCGGATTTTGAGTGTGCGCTCGTTCCAACTGAACCAAATCAGCTTGTTCATCCCACACCAACGTCACTTCCACCATCGTGGGATCCGGCCACTTCAAGAGGTGCTAATACAAATCACAACGAGAATGCACCAAGTAATGTGAAGAAACTCCACGTGCCATACTCGTACGCGTACTACATTCATGATAATCACAGGAATGTCAACGATGGTGATTGTGACGACATTGATCCGACTACCAACACATATTCAAAATTGAGACTCTACAGAGGCGAGAATGCCTCTGAACACTTTATAAACGCTGTACGGGATGACGTAAAGAAGATTGGAGATGTTTTGAATGTACGTCATAGACCCAATCACCGAGAGCAGGAAACTATAAACATCTATTTTCATAATTTATCAAACTATGATGCGCATTTCATAGTTAGAGAATTGGGTATCGACAAAGGTGATGTAGAAGTACTCGCCAACACGGAAGAAAAGTACATTACATTTTCAAAACGATTTAAATATCCTGATTGGCATGGTAACATCAAGCTACAGTTTGTCGATTCGTATCGCCTGATGGCGAAATCATTAGCAACTCTTGCGTCCATCCTACCTGATGACAAAATGAACATCACGAAAGCTAGATACCCGGACAATGGAGATTTCCGACTATTACGCAGGAAAGGAGTCTTCCCCTATGAATACATCACTTCACAGGAGGTTCTGGACGAGAAACTACTTCCACCTAAAGAAGCCTTCGGAGATGAAGTGACAGATGATGACTATGATCATGCGCAACAAGTGTGGCGTAAATTCGACTGTACCACGCTCGGTGAATACTCAGATGTATATTTACGAACCGATGTGCTACTATTGGCCGATGTGTTTGAGGGGTTCAGGGAAATGTGTCTAACGCACTATCAGCTCGACCCTGCACATTATCTTACGCTTCCATCGTACGCCTGGGATGTCATGTTGTACAAAACTGGTGTGGTACTCGATACCATTCAAGATGTGGATCAATATGTATTTTTTGAGAAGGGTATTCGAGGTGGTCTGACTCAATGTGTAACTCGGCACGTCATCGCCAATAATAAATACACTAGAGGACGCGGTGACCGAAACGGCCAGTGCACAACGACAAGTGGAGGCGCCGTTGAGAGTGATAATGATACATTTTTAATGTATTATGACGCTAACAACCTTTACGGATGGGCCATGTCGGAACCACTCCCGTACAAAGATTTTGAGTGGCTAACACATCAGGAAATTGCCAGTTTAGACATCTCGAGCATACCGGCGGATGGTGAGTACGGGTACGTATTGGAAGTGGATTTGGAGTACCCAAAAGATCAAGCTCTACATGATAAACACAGAGACTTACCCTTCTGTCCAGAAGTTAGAAAATCACCAGCGTATCAACTCCCATACACATCGGAGCAAGTGCTCAACAGCGGTGCTGGGTCGTCTAAGAAATTAATGGCCAGCCTGACGGACAAGGAGGAATATGTAATTCACTATCGCTATCTCCAACAGGCGATAGAGAATGGACTACGTGTTCGTCGAATCCACAGAGTTCTACGTTTCAAACAATCGGCATGGATGAAACCGTACGTGACGCTAAATACTGAGTTAAGACAGCAGGCCAGTAATAAATTTGAAGTGGAGATGTTTAAATTGATGGTCAATGCAGTATACGGTATGAGTCTCCAGAATGTGAGAAAACACATAAACGTAAAACTAGTCACATCCCATAAAATGTATACTAAGTATGTAGCTAAAGCGAATTTCAATGATCGTGTTTGGTACAATGAAAACCTAGCATTGCTACATATGGCCAAAGTGCGAGTCGTACTGAATAAGCCTGTATACGCGGGAATGTGCATTCTGGACCATAGTAAACGATGGATGTACGGTTTCCACTATGACATGGTAGAGCGGTACGGTATCGAAAGGATTAGAATGGTCTACATGGACACCGATGGGATAGTCTACGCGATCCGTACCAGAGACGTCTACCGTGACATGTTGACACACCTGGACGATTTCGATACAAGTAATTATCCCAGGACCCACATTTGCTATGATGGACGGAATGCTAGGGTGTTAGGAAAGTTTAAGGATGAAGCCGGAGGAGTGGCCATTGAAATGTTTGTCGGATTGATGGCCAAACTCTACTGTATGACATTCGGCAGGTGTACTTGTAATAAGGAAGTTGAAGGAGATGATTGCATCACGCCTCCCCCCATCAAACGTGCGAAGGGTGTTAATCGTGCCGTCGCTCTGCGTGATCTAACCGTACAAGATTACATCGATTGTCTTCATAACAGAACAACAAAGAGTACGGAGAATCAACGCTTTCAAAGTAAATACCATATGATTTACTCAGTGGTAGTGAGAAAAAGATCTCTGGCTCCGTTTGATGACAAACGATACGTGATGCCGGAGGACGGAATAAACACTCTTCCGTGGGGGCACTATGCAATACCACCAAGAGCACCACCGCTACCTCCAGCTCTGCCTGCACCGATGGACGTAGACGAATACACAATTTAATTTATGTCGCATGAGTGTGATCGTTTAGGCGCTGTTTGGATATTAGGAGTGTGTTGGACTGTGATGAACTGTGATATGAACATTTGTTTTGTTGCTGTTTCTAGTAAAGTTTTATTAATTAATAAAATAAATTTTGTTGTCTTTTTTTATAAATGTTATGATTGTTGGATAATGTATAAAGTTTCTTTTTGCTGATTCATTTTTCAATACACTTGATGTTAGTTTTAAGATTGTTTCAATAAATCTGACCGTTTGTATTGACATACTTGTTTTCATTTTCCAGTTTTACACATAGTGTTAAGATCATTCACTGTTAAACTCTTTGCTTTTTGAAAAATACTAAAGATATCAAACTCTTTTCACTTTAAAGTAAAATATAAATGATGAGTCTACACAGAGGTGTACAAATACTGAACTATCAGACTCTTTTTGAAAGTAAAATACCAATCTACTAGACTCTTTTGTCTTTGAAAGTAAACATGTAATGTTGAGTCTGCACAATGGTTAAACAAAAGTGCTCTTTTCAATTTGAAGTGTAAAACTTTTACATGCTATGTCAAAGATGTGCAATGACTAAACTAACAGAATCTTTTGACTTTGAAAGTGAAGTACTAAGTTACTAGACTCTTTTGTCTTTGATAGTAAATGTAATGCCGAGTCTGCAGAAAGGTTAAATTATTAGACTCTAAAAACTTTTACAAATGCACTTTTGACTTTGAAATAGTGAGTCTCTTCAAAATTGAAACTTACATACGAATGACAATAAAGAAATATCTTAACATACAAGAGAAATTTTGTTTTACAATCCAGCCAATAGATGTGAATAGTAAGCAATGGTAGTGTTTATACAATTTAGTGAAGTCTTCTGATCATCGCATCAATGTGAGCAGTGGAAGAGTCGTCGAGGCGCTGCACAGATTCAGTTGTCTTACGAGTGGAAGTCCCAGAGGCAGTAGAAGATTACTGTGGAATATTAAAAACTTTAGTTTTAATACAGAACAAAAAGCATACGTAAATGAAATGGAAAAGTATCAATGTACACATTGTGTGTTATATGCAAAATTTAAAATGAATATACAAATAATGATTCAATATGAAAGTATTTTTAACAAATGTTAAAAAGAGTTGTATTACTATTCATGACTTATAGCAGCACTGGCCGAATGCCTCTACTATTTGGATGCCCGCGGATTGCCGCGGATTGTCATTCAACAAATGTTAAAAGAGTTGTATTACTATTCATGACTCATAGCAGCACTGGCCGAATGCCTCTACTATTTTGGATTGCCGCGGATTGCCGCGGTTTTGTCATTCAACAAATGTTAAAAGAGTTGTATTACTATTCATGACCATAGCAGCACTGGCCGAATGCCTCTACTATTTTGGATTGCCGCGGATTCGCCGCGATTGCCGCGGATTTGCCATACAACAAATGTTAAAAGAGTTGTATTACTATTCACGACTCATAGCAGCACTGGCCGAATGCCTCTACTATTTTGGATTGCCGCGGATTTGCCGCGGATTGCTGTGGATGCTGCGGAGAAGTCTATCATTCTGGTATGAAAAAAAAAAAAAAATACGGTATAAAAATTTTTTGAGGTAAAAAAAATTTGAGGTAAAAAAATTTTTTCGCGGTAAAAAAAAATTTTCGAGGTAAAAAAAATTTTTCGCGGTAAAAAAATTTTTCGAGGGTAAAAAAAAAATTTTTCACAACAAAAATTTTTTTTCTCGGGGGGGGGGGGGGGGGGGCTCGCCATGGGTGGTCCTCGGGGGGGGGGGGGGCTCCCACCGGCTCCACCGGCTCCACCCTTCCTTACCTTCGGCTTTTATCCCCTACTGTCCCCGGTGCCTAATTTTCAAGTCTGTCCGTCGTGTGTAATTTTTGGCTAAGTTAAGGAGATCTTTAAAACCACAAGAGGTATTGAGTTGAATTACGTAAGTGTAGACGGTGTTACTTAAGAATTATTACATTTCTACATTTTTCTGTTTAAAAGTGGCGCAATTTAAATTTTAAAAATATATCTATTTTATTTAGATAAAAATTATCATCGTCCCGGGTTTAGGTCTTACCGTGACAACTACCGTAATAGCGTATTCCCTATACGGAAATTCAGCTAAAATAAGGAAATTCGCTAAAAATCTGACCGTCGACGTTTTAATGGGGTGGACTGAGACAGGTTCGAGATAAAATATCGGTTACGTATTTCACCAACCAACCAACCCCGTCAAAGAACGATCGAGATCGAGGGCAATGGTATTGCTTTCCGACCGACTGCACGAGAACTGTTACCGTAATGGAACTTCCGTTTTGATTCTTTAACATTTGATCATTGTGTCTACTCTTAGTTTTTATTGCATTACACTTTAAAATGTTTCGAGTTTTAACACTATATTGTTGTTCCCGATTTTATGAGTATTTTACCAACGGTGAAAAATATTACTTGAGTACCGATCTTAGAGAGTTTACACAACACCCAGTAAACGCCAAACGCTATTTTAAAATTTGGCTGCCGAATTATGCTAAATACGTGTATCAGTATAGTTAAATTGTAAAAATAATGTATATGCTTCCCATTGACCATTTTTCAACGAGTTTTTGTAACTTCAACCAGGAAAACTAGCTATCCCAACAACTATTTAAAACCACTGTTTAGCGTTTAAACGTATTATTTTCCCGCATATGCAAAAACACTCTATTTTAAAATACAATTCAATGGTATACAATTATTTAAAATTAAAACACATCCGTGAAAATTTTTATCAATGAAAATTAAAATACTGTAACAAAAATGATTTGCTGTATAGGTTTACACGTAAAACAATTAAATAAACTTAGGAACTGCTCGAAACATTAAAACGTGAGTTTATTTCTTGCGTGATAAACAATATATATTCGAGGTTATTTTACTAGCTTTCGCATTAAAGAAAGAACCAGGGGGACCGAGCTTAAGCTCGGTAAAATTATTACTTTCGTTCTCACACAAAGCTCGTTCGCTCCGCTCACTCGCCTTCTTCATTTTAAAGACGAGCTCGTTCGCTTCGCTCACTCGCCAAGCCGACGGGTGCTGCACTTTGGTATAATTTTCTTAAACTACAGGTTAAAGATGTAACACATTGGTTTATATCTACAGTTATCAGCTGATTTTTTGTTCATTTAATAAAATCTCCATAAGGATAAACATGGAAACATTGAATGGCTCTAGCGCGAAAACCGGATTTTTCCCAGCTCCAATCGTATTTTTAAGGTAAAACTAAGTTTATTCCAAAATTTGAGGAAATCGTCGGAGCCGTTTTTGAGATAATTGTGCAAGCAAGCAAACAAGCAAACATTGCTCGTATAAGAGTATAGGATATAAAGAGACGTTTTTAGTATAAGAGATGCTTCGGCTTCAAACCATGAATAATTGAAGTACTGTAATACATCATTGCGTCGTTTATTATTATTATTAACATCAATAATGGTAATTCTGGGAATAAATTAAATTCGAACAAAAAGGAAAACAATTTTATTGATTCTTAATGCGACAAGTGCATTGATTAACCGAGCTTGCTCGTTGGTTTTAATTCACTTTAGTTATAGTATCGTGGTAATAAAGCTATTAAATTTCCACCAAAAACCAACTTTATCTCTTCACAGTTAACAGGTGTTTCAAAATACACTGCTTAACGATTAATATTCCTTAATTTTTATACCTTTCGTTGTTATTTCGTTACTAAAATAGCAACCCATAAGACCAATGTTAAAAATTACGATTTTTAAACTTAAATTTAGTCCAAATCTGATTTTTCCAGGGATTGAAGCCATTTCTAAACTTATTTTTGGGCCAAAACACTCTTAAATGCAAACTTTAAGCAAAATATAACCTCTAGATTACGATATCCGTGGAACACACATCCCTTCAGACATTGCTTTTATTATAGAATAGACATTTCATCTGGTTCATATAGATAAAATATCGCTACAACAACATTTCTTAGTATTCAAATAAACGGGAAAAATAATAAACCAATTTACAACAGCCACTGAAAAGTTACAGCAGAACGAGAACCACGACATTACAAGATGAGGATGAGAGAGCGAATAGCAGAACCACTAAACCTTGGGTTGGAAGGTATAGGAGCAGCGATACAATCTTTACCACAAAAACAATTTGTCTATGAAATTGGGGAGCGCTTACGTCTTATTGCCGGTGTGAGAGAGACATTGAGAGACGGGAACGGAGGGGGGAGGGATCTACTGCGATGTGTACGATTGTCGACTCCAAATGTGACTGTATGGGGAAGACTGTGAGCACTGAGATATAAAGAGTCAAACTATGCGATTGTTGAAATATTTAAATATTCAGTTTTGTTCAATATATGACTCGAATATTTCGTTTTTGTTAACGTTTTTTTTATTTTTGTTTCTCACCCAATTTATATGCATATCGACATGCGCACCGCAAGTCTATTTACAAAATCGTGTTGGCATGTTAATATGCCGTGTTTTGGACATCACAAGAATTTTTGATTTACAGGAAAATAGATTTGAGGAGATGTGTAAGTAACAAACTTGTTTGGGGTGAACGTTAAAATTACCAAAACTTCAACAATAAATGGGAACCGAAGCCTTATACCATTAAAAGAGCAGGAGAATTTTGTAAAGCACTAGAACACTGAAGATTGGGATTTATACCAGGGAAACATTTATAGTGAATAATAGAAACCTAGCAAAAAACTATATTTTTTAAAAGCATTTGTTTACGGTGTGGAACACATTTGTTTTATTTTGAGCCTATTACAGATTTCTCACAGTAATATTCAAAATCATATTAAAAAATATAAGAAATACCCTGGAATGAAATAAAACAAAACAATATTGGTACAAAAAAAATTAATTACCTGAGGCTGTCAGTGCCCCTGGACTGGTTTTGTAGCGACCAAGGTTTCGAACATTTAAGGTTTATCATCAAGCTAAGAACATCAATTATTCACTTAATCCATGATACAGTATTGCATTAATTTATAATTGAGTACAACAAATAAAGCTATAGGCCTACTTAACTTTGCAGATTAACAATACGGTAAGTATCAGTTATTGGAGGTGTCAATGTTTTGTTAGCCTCTCTTGTTTGACGCTCTAGCTATTTGATTCCAAAGAATTAATAATCTTGCTAAAGCAATTCGCTTTAGAAGTAAATACTGTAAATTTGTTGAATGTTAAACTATGGCGTATACAATTAATTTCTCATTTGGTTCCCGATTCCTATACAAATCGGCAAAGCAATACAATTTATATATGTGAAAGATAGCTAGAAAATGTCGTTAGTTTAGTAAAACGGATAGAAAGAAATAACCCGTTGTAATGTTCAAAACCCCAACGAAACGAGTCCCGGCCCCATTGTGGTATAAACGCGGAGTCTGGGAAGTACTTGGGGAGCAATACAATTTGCCTCAATCGGCTTTTTGACTGGGAGCCTGTCCCAATGGGAATCATTAATTGGAAATTGCATTTTGCAAAGTTTAATTAGCAAAGAGTTCATTTCAGATGAATAACAAATATTCGTGGAATCGTTTTTTTTTTGGGACTCACTGAATCACTTGTCTAGAGCTTTTCTTTGTGTGTTCTGTAACTGTCGTTAAAACGTAACAGATTCGTCACAACAGAGGACTGACTGCAAAATGTAAACGACTACGGTAAATAAAGCGGAATGTGTTCGTTCAAAAGGTAAAGAGATATTATTTTATGTAATTTTGGTGAAAGAATATCGAGCTTATCAGTATCACTATGATGGTGGAAATAGGTTTTATATTTTAAATTATTGTTAGTTCAGTTGTTTTTAGGAAAGTACCCAAATCGGACTCGTCTCCTAATGTAGACCCTATAGTTACTATCTCTGCTGTGAGCTGAAACCTAACAGAAATATTACAAACACTAGTGTTAGGTTCCATCACATTATTGTAGAGCGCTTGGTGTTAATTTTTTTGCAATAAATGGATGAATCTCAACCATAAAATGAAGTCTAAATACCAAGTTTTCTTACATGCTCTAGTTGTTTTCTTTATTTTCACCATTAAGTTTTTTTGACGAAAATAAAAGTTTCGTTAGTTCTTAATTTTGTAAAATTTTACGAGAAAGTTGACTACAAGCCTTTCAACCCTTATATTTATATATATTCTTAATTGGTTAATTGAATCATTTTACACTGTAATTATTTCCATATGATATTTTTCTACATAGCGTGTTTTCTATATTTTTCTATATTTTTTAAATATAGCGTGTTAACAATTCTAACGTTAGGTGCGCAAATAGAACCCCACAGACACAGAACACAGAAATAGAAACACAATACAATAATAGAACACAGTTCCCTGAACTGGACCCTTCACATAATGAGTGGTTTTTATTCAGAAGCAGGTCTAGTTTAGTATTCCAGTAGAGGTGTCTTGTTCGTGCCACTGGTAGCCTCAATCATCGAAAATCAGTAAGAGTTCACAATGAATCGTTATATGAAACATATTCCAAACCAATACAAAATTGGATTCAAATTTTGATTTTCAAATTCAGTTTTTATCTTTCAAAAAGCATTCGGGTCCTTCGATACTCGATTGACTTTCTATACAGAGCCATGTTTATTGCAAACATAAATCTGGATCACACACGCCATCACGCATTACAGGGTTATATTATAAGCCAACAAGCTATTCTTCACTGTATTGTTGGTGGATCAATTTAAATGGAATGCATTTGTAAATTCACTAAAACGTAATCAAAACAGTGTTGATTGTTCAAAACGGATTCGATACAGCGTCGGACAAAACCAAAACAGTTAGTGTTTCACAGGGCGGCATTCCATTGTTAAGTGTTTACGTTTACGCCGTGTGGGCCGATTCCACACCGATACAGTGGTAACATAGTCAATGGTAATAGGCTACATTGTTGACTCACCTACCGCCGCCGCGCGGGCTGTCTATTGCAACTTTTATATTGCAACGCCTCGCTCTCACAACACCGAGAGACTTTCGAGGCTCTTGAAAGTTCTGAACCATTTATTGTATATTCAGCATGACCACTGATCTTGATCTCGAAATAAGTGACGTCGTTCTTACCTAATAATAATCTTACAGTCAGTAGTTTTGTTTTTATAAACACTCAATAACGATTCAACTTGGTAAATTTAGAATATAAGTTTCCTATATTTCATCTAGATACTTTTATACTTTAGTTTATAATTATGAATAGTGAAAAAAAACAACACTTTTACTTATTAATTTAATTTAGCGATTTTCAATCCTTGTTCAAATCAATATGCCTAGTAGCGAAACGTAGTCGGTTAAAAAAAGTCCACAAGAAAATTTTGAGGAACAAAACTAAGGGAAGGCATTGATTGTGATGAACTTTTTTCATACACCATTGCTTTCATTTCTATGAGATCACTTTGAGACTTGGAACTAAAGAAGGTATTGCTTTCATTTCTGTAAGATCACTTTGAGACTTGGAACTAAAGAAGGTATTGCTTTCATTTTTATGAGATCACTTTGAGACTTGGAAGTAAAGAAGGTATTGCTCTAATTTCTGTAAGATCACTTTGAGGCTTGGAACTAAAGAAGGTATTGCTGTCATTTCAGTGGGAATAGTGGGATCATTTTGAGACATGGAAGTAAAGAAGGTATTGCTGTCATTTCAGTGGGATCATTTTGAGACATGTAACTAAAGAAGGTATTGCTTTCATTTCTGTGGGATCACTTTGAGACTTGGAACTAAAGAAGGTATTGAACTCATTTCTGTGAGATCACTTTAAGACTTGGAACTAAAGAAGGTACTGCTGTCATTTCTGTGGGATCACATTGAGACTTGGAACTAAAGAAGGTATTGCACTCATTTCTGTGAGATCACTTTAAGACTTAGAACTAAAGAAGGTATTGCTGTCATTTCTGTGGGATCACATTGAGACTTGGAACTAAAGAAGGTTTCATTTCTGTGGGATCACTTTGAGACTTGGAACTAAAGAAGATATTGCTTTCATTTCTTAGGGATCACTTTGATAGTTGGAACTAAAGAAGATATTGATTTCATTTCAGTAAGATCACTTTAAGGCTTGGAACAAAGGTATTGCTTTCATTTCAGTGGGATCACTTTGTGACTTGGAACTAAAGAGTTTGCTTTCGTTTCTGATAGATCACTTTGATACAAGGAACTAAAGAAGGTATTGCTTTTATCTCAGTGAGATAACTTTGATACTTGGAACTAAAGAAGGTATTGCTTTTATCTCAGTGAGATAACTTTGATACTTGGAACTAAAGAAGGTATTGCGTTCATTTCTGAGAGATCACTTTGATAGTTGGAGCTAAAGAAGATATTGCTTTCATTTCAGTGAGATAATTTTGGGATTTGGACCTAAAGAAGGTATTGCTTTCATTTCTGTTATCATGTGAATAATAGTACACTATAGCAAATCGTATCTTTTGCTATTCAATTAAACTTGATGAGTTTACCTTAAATTGTATGTAAAGCATTTTGACAACAATTGAAGTCTAATAAAATGATTATAACAGCGTGATGAAACGTAATGTAGGATTTGCGTAACAAAAGGCCGCACAAATATCAAAACGTCTTTCCAAATTATAAACATGTAGTACCATTTACAATCATGTGCCGAGTTTAAATGAAATAAATTAAGATTAACATTAAGATTGCAAAGGTAATTTACTCCAACAAAGACTAGCGTGGAATAAGGCTGCAAAACCATTCAGGGAACTACTTATAAAAATTATTGACGTAAAATAATCTTAAGAACTTGTAGGTGTCACATAAACTTTGCTCATATACAAATATAAGCAGAATTTATTGGTACGATAGGAAGAAAGACGTTGAATAATATATTGATCCTTTTCCATAAAGGTTACAAGCATCAGCTGCTATTTGGATCAGTCGGAGGAGTATAGCATCGATGAATCCCGCTCAAGTGTTTAGCCTTGATGTTTGTGAATGGAAACGAGAAGCAATAAGGACTTTAAGTTGAGCAAAACAGATCATAACCAAGCATTGGATGGTCCGTCTCAGGAGAGTAACTGGTAATAAATAAGTACCTGGAGCCGAGCATTTGCTCGATAAACGCATACAATTATTTGCAGCAATAATATATATCTGTTACAGACCATGCACTGAAATGGCACAACCAAAAAGACTTTTTATTCAAGACGACCTCGTTCGCTCAGCTCAATCACATCCACAACGAGCTCGTTCGCTTCGCTCAATCGCCTTTCACAGTATTTATAACCAGGACTGCAGAGAACATATAAATAAAAGAAGGTCTGTTTCATTCCTTTGATGTTGGAAAATGCCGATTTTGAGTCAGGCCGGTGACGTAATCCATCTGATGTCCATAAGAATAACATGCGCCAGATGATCAGGCTAGTGACGTTTAGGGTAGGCCTACTATTTTTTAGATCGTTTTGCCCGCTAATGAAACAGCCCTTGTCTATTACATTGTATTACATATTAGTTTTCCCCAGTCCTGATTTATAACAAACCTACGGGTGCTGCACTCTGGTATAAATGTTTAATGTACCGTATCATACGTGGAGTCTATTTCAACAGTTAACTTTAACAGCTACTTTCATCATTGTTACCAGTTCTACCGTTTTTCCATTTAATATCAATCCTGGAAAATTGTTTAGTGTTTCATTTTTTTACTACTTATTTAACATAGTCACCAGTGTAAAATACAACTTAAGAACCGATACATTTTTATTTTTATAGTATCATCATTCGGCAATCCAGTAATTGGTTATAATGGAAAACCACGTGCGTATCCTGAACACGGACATTTACAGTTGAGTCAGATGTTTTCAGCAACTCTTTTGTTTTGATTTTCAACTCCGTAAGACCGAAGTTGATTTGATAGATTGTACAGAAATAAGGGGTTTCCTTAGAGCCTAGAGACGTAAAATATTAATTTTATAGCAGAACTAAGTTATTTTTAAGTATGAAATAAACGTTCTTTCCGTTTTCGAGATCCGTGTGCATACATATAAATATAACTTACTCGTATCGTATAGGATGATGAATGAATACCGAGAAAAACTTTAATGTCACGACAGGTTCTGCACGTTTCAGGTCGATAAGGTATGATCGGCGATATTTTACTACCGTGTCATTTGGTGTTTTGTTTTGGTATATATATTAGAACTAAGTTTAGAAAACCAAATTCTTTCATATTTATAGTTAAACAATATTTCTTATAGTTTTTTACAACATTAAAAAATTACTTGCAAAAAAGACGACTAAAAAGAATTAAACCTTTGGACACTAGCACTGTAATGTGTAAAATGGAAGGCGGCTTTAGGTGTGTAAAGTAAGAATTTTTAACTGTAATTTACTTACTTAAGACGTTTAATGCTAGTTTTGTGTTTCTTTCGAGTTCCAGCACAAGTACTTGACCTCGGGCATGGCCACTACTATACTGGGATATTAAAAAGTTTGAAGCGGTAGTTTCGTCAACTGAAGAACGCCCCTAAAGGAGAGCCCCAAGTTGTACGATATCCAGATTACAAGTTAAAAACTGCCAATTTCATCCTTGAAGAACATTCGTGTCGTTGTAGGCTTAATCGTTAAGATACTTTTGATACTCTGATACTGTACTTTTGATATGCAATTGGCCTAAACAAAAGTATATTTTTTTTTGTCTAACACATTAATTATTAGCATAAAAAAATTATTATACAAGTTAATTCATTATATGCCCTAAGGTGGCACATACAAAATCTAAATTAGATTGAACCACAAATTGCTTAACTTGGATAAAACTCAGTAGTATGTATGAATAATGTACAAATTATAGTAGCATGTATGAAAAAATGAGCTGGAAAATTGTGAACCTTAAAAACATTTTTGCAAATGAACTAGGTACGTCTAAAATGTATATTTTAGAAGAAAAGAGGTAACGCTGACTCGACATTTCATATTCAATGAGAAAGGCGGAAAGATTCCCCGGTGGACTTGATGCATACAGCATGGCTTGGCGGCCGGTTATTCATGCAGCCTATACTGCCGGTGGTGGTGACAAAGTAGCGGGTTTGTACAGCAGCTTGATGATGCAATAGTGGTAAATGTAATCAAACAATCGGGTGAATGTGACTGTAAAACAAGGCGGTCCCTTTATTCGTATATTTATTTGTATAACTGTTTTCATAGCTTATAATCTACAGGGTGAGTTTTAAGTCCCTTCCCCCCTATTTATTTTCCATACGGTATAAGTTGGAAGGTTTAAACTCCGCACATCTATGTTAGACCTAAATATCTTGTTTTTCATGGGTTCATTGACTCTCCACCTCCAACAATGGGGGCCGGTCAACGAAGAGTGAGCCGAAATTCTTAAATGTAAGCCTGGATTGTGTTAGTAGAATACAATTTCCAAGACCGGACCTCTAAAGAATGACCAAGTCAGAAATCGCATGCGTTCAAACTTTGCATTAAAATTACATTGCTTGAAAACAAAAAATGCATTAACTCCCGATACACTTGATCTTTTGAGTTGAGGACTGTAGCAAGTTGCTTGGAAAGCAAAGGCCTTCAAAATTATGTATCATATGACGTAGGCCAAAAGAAGTTTTTCCCAAGACTTCCTTTAGGGACATCCCTAGATGCGAAGTCGTCAGGAAAACTGCATCGGCCTACTCGTATGATACACCATTTTAAAGGGCTTTGCATTCCGAGAAATGTGCCACAAATCTGACCTTAAAAGGTTTAATATGTCGGGAGTTATTGCATGTTTTGTTATCAGCAATATGGTTTTAATGCAAAGTTTGATCGCCTGCCATTTCTGACTTGGTCATTCTTTCGAGGTCCGGGCTTTCTAAATTGTATTCTACTAACAAAGATCTTTAATTTGATGTACATATCAACCTAACCTAACATTTAGAATCTCGGCTTACTCCTCGTGGACCGTCCCCCATTGGAGGTGGGGGGTCAATGAACCCATGAAAAACAAGATATTTAGATCTAACTCATATGTGCGGAGTTTAAACCTTCCAACTTATACCGTATAGAAAATAAATAGGGGGAAGAGACTTATAACTCACCCTGTACAGTAGACCTGATGTATTAGGTTAAAATTATTTAAGCCAGAATAGATATAATGATGTTAAATTTAAAGGCGAATACATAATATCGAAAAAAGGCTGAGAATAATCGTCTTTATAAACAAATCAATATCATAATAAAACCAGCACTTGCAGGATAATAGGCAGGATCGACACCACACAGAGCATCTCCGTATTGTTCGTGCAGCAATAACGGTCGTTAACCAGCCATATCGACGCTGATATCATTGTCCACAATTGTGGGCAAAACAGTTAACGGAAAATTCGTTGTTCACCATTTACCAGGGTTGAATTTGCAAATTAAATCCGTTCCTCTGATTCCATTCTGTGTCTTTGTTTTTCACTTTAAGTTACTGTTTTTATCTTGATTAATTTCCAAAGCAAATCTAAAATATCTGCAAACACACAAGTTTTTAGAGAGTCAAAGTAGCACTTGTAGACGAATTGGAAGCATATACCTACGGTACTGGAAGCATAGTACCAGTACTGTATTCTGGTAATCTCGGTACAGATCAACAGCGCAACGGCCATTTCAATAAAGGTATTAAAGGTATTAAGGTAAAGGATAAATAGCACAAGACTGTTATTGTTTTTTTACGATCTATTGTGCTGTGTTATTGTTTTTCAATTGTAGCCATATGAAATTAGACATATATTTTTATAAAATGGTGATTTGTACTGTTGGAAATAGATAAATAAATAAATAAAAGCAAAGATATGAGGTTGTCCAACTGTTTTTACAACTGGGGTTTCCTGTTTTTAGCCTGGGGGAGGGAAGAATTTGTCATAATAATAATGTAAAAAAATATATAAAAAATTTATATTATTTTAAACTATGGCAAATCTAACCGATCATGTTATCATCTTATATTAAATGAGGAAGGTTATAGCAAGCAATAGCAATAGTAAAGTAATACTGGCCTAGCAGTGAATAAAAGCTGCTCATACACTACATGTCCATAGCACGCCGTGCAAGCTAAGTGCCAATTTCGAATAAAACATGCCATAGAGTGGAGGCCGCCTTTGTGCCCAAATGTATTTAAAAATATATGTAAAATGTAATCGCCAAGCACGGCAAGCCAAGCTGAATAGCGTCAAAGGTAGGCCTACGTGTAGTGTATGGGCCGTTTAAGATAGTGAACGTGCACGATATGAGTGATGACGTAATCGGCAACATAACAAGTCGGGCACGACACACGTGCTCAATTAAGAGTCATCTTCACCCCTGAGCCAGTAGTCCATTGTTGCGCAGTCGGCAATGTTAATCATACGGCTTTTAATGCAAAACATGGTATAGCATTCCCCTGTTTCGGACGCCGTTTTTCAACCGATTTGCTTTAAACTTGATAAGTGTTTAGTTGAATAATTATATTACGTCCCTCATACCTCGAAATTTTGAAAATTTTGCTTAATTTTGAAATATTACCAAGGAAAATCGAGTTACTTTGCGACGTCACAGAGAGTAATATTTGTTAATTTTTCAAAATTTCGAGGTATGAGAGACCTAATATAACTATTCAACTAAACACTTACCAAGTTTAAAGAAAATCGGTTGAAAAACGGCGTCCGAAACAGGGGAATCTAATACCATGTTTTGTATTAAAAGCCGTATGATTAACATTGCCGACCGCGCAACAATGGACTACTGGCTCAGGGGTGAAGATGACTCTTAACATTTCGCTAATGTGGCTTTCAACGGCGGTAAATAGCATTTTTCAAAGTATCTCTTATTGATTAAGTTGTGTAACTGATAGGCCTTAATGTAGCACAACATTGAAATTCCAAGTAGGCAAACCTTGACATCATAGCGCCATTATGATAGTCAGATAGCGATTGAGGTATACGATATGGCGCATTGGGACATAAAATATCAATATTATTGATACAGTAGTAGAGTCTGAATATTATTGTTGCTCTAAAAATACACCTTTGAAACAAATAATACTATTGTCGGGAAATGACTTGTTGGCCACTGAGGGGGTTGGGTGGCGAGGGGAAATTTACATCCGAAACCTACCGGTCAATTAGTTAACTATGGAATAAAAACAGACTTAGATTATACTGTTCTACATGAAAAAATTTTGCTAAAAAAAGTAAACAATTATCTTTGTTGACAAACCCGTTAGCCTAATTCAATGTAGAGAAAGAAAGCTGACTGCAAAATAAAAGAAAACAACTTAGGGATGCTGTATGTTTTTGGTTTTGTTGATAGCTTAACATATGGTGGAATGAAAAAAAAAAACAAAACAAAAAGCAAATTGTTTTGGCTAATGCCATGCTTCAGCTTCCCTCTCACCCCGCAACTCCCTCACTGGCCAACAAGTCATCTCCGGACAACACTGTAACCAGTGAAACTTAAAATGAAACACATCAAGATTCTGTCTGCTAGGATGCAAATAAACAAACGTGGCTTCAAAACATCAGTATAGGATACAAATAAATAAACAAACGTGACTTTAAAACACCACAGTTCGATATAGTGTTTGCATTTGTGCTAATTAACCAACTGTTATTAACATAAAAATAACTAATAATGATACATAGGCCTATATGATATAGAACTAGTATAGTTGTGTACATAAGACAAGTCCATATCCACCATAAAATGTTAAGACAAAGTAACTGCAGTACCGGCATAAACTGCAAATGCTACAAAAGATTCAATGAGTATCATAAAAGGAGGTTAGGAGCTCAACGCGACGCGAAATTGCTCGTGCAACTTTACATTCCCCTCCCGAGATATCGCCGGCTTTTGAACCGAGGAAATATTGTGCTGAGGAAACATTGGTAATGAAGTGAATGGGTGTCTTTAGTTTTACATAAAAGCAGAACATCTCAACTCTACATCTTTATGTATCTTAGTAATCTTAATGTATCTTAGCTTACATGTAAATGTTTGGTCGTAGACTGTACACTGGTGGTTCAACTTGGTTTTATAACTTCCTAGTTACTTTCTCCCCCTTTATCCATAGGAGGCATATGTATGAAAAAAGTATTGTTTTCGTCAAAATTTTCGACTTTTGAGTTGTTGGTGGATTTATCAGTTTTTTGTGACACCTGAGTCCAAAAAAGTGATTTTCTGAATGATGTCTGTGTTTGTCTGAATTTTAACATATGTAGAGAAGGTCACAATGGACCGATTTTTATGAAATTTTGTATGTAGGTCCAAAACCCCTACAATTCCAGGGCGTTAAAGAATTTTTTTAGACACTACCAGTCTTGCGCTTTTCGTCCGGTACGATGCTCGGTCCGTTGTACGGTCCGGTGAACAATCCGGTAGTGTTTCTCCGAACTCGGCCCAAACTGACGAGCTGACACTGGGTGTGTTTATGTGCGGTACATTGTAGCAACAGTAACTGAGTTTAACATCAGTATCGGACCCTGCGACACGGGGCGACAGACTCATTCCATTCTCAGAAACTCGACACAACTTCTATGTACATTGGGGGTCGGTTTGTAGTGCTGACGACAACTTTGTTTAGCGGTTTCTGTGACACTGCAATACTGATAGTGATTATTACTATCGCTATAACAGCGGGCCCAGTACTGACATGTAGGAAGAACATGACTAATGAGACAAATTATTTCTTTCTTCTGACACGAGTGGCATTTGCATTTAAAAGTCCAATCCCAAGTCTCACGATTATTTAACATCAACCTCCTGTTAGATTGAAAATTTTAATTAATTAATAGCCCAATGACAACATCAGCAGCTGGGCCGATTATCGAACCTACACTCTGACAGGATCATGAGGTGCTACAACTACTGTACTTGGCTACCAGTCTGTTGGGTCTCTCTACGACCTATGAGGTGTTTAAAAAATTATCCACAACTGATAAATAAGTGTTGTGATATTTTGACGATAGGAAAAACTGATTGTTATTTGTACCAAACTAAGCGACCTTTTTGATAAGCCCCTGGGTATAGATAGAGTCAAGAAAATGTCGTAGTAAATAGACCATATAGAGACATGAAATTTAGCAATATAAAAATGCAATAACACCAAGTAAAATACACAATTTATAAATTAACGTAAAAAAGTTATGAAAATTACTAACAAATAGACAAACAATCAATTAAACCACTTAGGCATATCGAATTAAAGTTATGAACTAAACCGGATGAAACATTAGTCATAGTAGTTTTCTTTAAGTCTAAATAACTGAAAACAAAGTAGCCAAGAATAATTTGTATACTGTATTTAAGTTTTAAGTCTTACACAGTAAAAAAATTCAAAGCGGTATTTAAGAGGACTTAGAGTCGCACGATTTTGTGTATTCAACTTAAAAGCAATGTTAAACGGAAAACAAATTATCTCTTTTACTTGGTATCGGGAAATTATACTTTATAGTTCCTATAGCGAAGAGTTGACCAAGAGGGATATGGTTTGATAGGGATGAGTATTTTGACCAGTATAATTTTTATTACTGAATAAAATTTATTGTTAACATTTTTAAAATTTTTGTGTACAGATATAAAATATCTATAATAAAATATTCCGCCATAACGAATGGTAAATTTAGTTGATATTTTAACACAATTTAATCTAAACCAATCCTAAGAAAATAATAAAATAAAATAACATTGTTGCTTACGGAAAATATATCCAACATGGCGACACTCCAACGAACTGTCAGAGTTGGCAATAGCCTGCTGAGGCTGTAATCTTTTGTAAACAATTTGAAAAGCACTTTGCTCATAATGTTCTTCACATGTAGTGAAATTCACTGATTCAATTTTCCCACTGCTTCAAAAGTGCCGATACAATCCTTATCATATCAATACGGTATGTCTAAGAGATTGGGAAGACGTTTTGTATTACTTGGAGAAACGGGTTTCGAAGGGCGCTGTACATGAAAGAAAACTGATGTAGATATCCGACAAAGGCATGATCATACCTCAAGTGAACGAAACTAGGTCGACGATGTTAACGACTGAGCTTATATGACACATGTTGCATTTTGGTAATGATTTTTTACCATGGATTCTTAAAGTTTTTCATAATTTATGAAAAAGTTCCTTTAATAACGGTTATTTATTTGGATTACTGTACTAAATAGACATAATACTTCACATTAAAATGTGTACTTGTTTTAGACCTAATTAACACTAGAGATCGCCTCCTGAACGAAATTCGACCGAAAATGTAATTTATCTGGACGTCTGGACATTGAGTGTGGACCTTAATATTTTTTCATCATACCAATGCGATAACGTTGTTTTCGAAACGGTCAGCTGTGATCGAAACTAGTTTGTTTCCCAGTGGGTTGGATAAACGTGTTGGTAAAAAAGTTTTCGGGACTTGACCGCGAAACAGTGGTTTTCGGGGCAGTGGTTTTGTTTGTTACCGTACTAAACAAGTTAATGTAATTTTATTTTTAATAACAGCTGTAAATAGTTCAAATACAAGATAAACAAATAACAACGTAAGAGAGGGATATAGGCCTACCCCCCCCCAGGGTATATTATTTAAGGTTGAAATTTATTAATTTTTATCCAAACTGTAGATTTATTAAAGGTATGATGAAAAGTACTGTTCGTAACTCGTCCGAAAGTGGTATATCGGTGCTCGATCGAATTCTTGCACCGATAAAGACCACTTTCCGGACTTGTGACGAAATATACTATATAACTCAAACATCTGTTCTTCCTGATTTGCCAACATTTGTTATTACAACAGCTGTCTAATGATTCAATCAATTATCCTTCTCACATAAGATTAACTTTGAAACTTTGAAAGTCCCTGTAGGATTCTGCTCATCTACAGCGCACTACCTTTCTATTCGTATAAAATAAGCTTGCTTTGCCTATTGATATTTATATAATTAACTCTATATTGTGAATAATCGACGTTAATTAAAACTAATATTTCATTCGCCGATATAAAACCATTTAAGTCTGAGAGGGTATTAAAATTTAATTGTATTCAATAAATAGAAAATACAATGAAAACGGTTTGGAAGAAGCGCAAACGAGCATTCCTTTATAATTGCATTCCTTGTCCAGCAACTTGGAAAGTAATACGATTTTTGTTCAATACTTCAATTGCAGGGCAACTTTAATATTGCTTAATAATACTTATTACTTCGTGGTTTAATATCATAAATTAAAGTTCAAAAAAGTTATTTTAGTAACCAAAATGTAATATTGAACATTTTACCATTGCCACATAATTTTTCTTCTCGCCATACATAGACACAACAGTTAAAAATTAATCTTGATACAATCCATGTTCAAAATTGTTTTAGGCTCACTACACTATTTAGGCAAACATCTAATTTACCCTTATTTAATTTATTTTTCAAGTTATTTGTAATGCATTTAAGAAATATTAAGTTATCATAATACAACCTAAAGGCTCCTATAGGGACCATGCTAGGTACCTAGGCTCTAGCCTTGCTATTAAAGATCGAATTATTGAAAGAGTTTGGGGTAAATAAATAATTGCATTCCTTTTCTGAGAATAAGTAATTAACAAAGCTGCAAAATACAAAGTTGTTTACTATTGTGTTATTATTCAATGCGTTCTAAAGAAGAAAACTCGGTATTACACACTATAAAACCGTGCGTTTTCAGTACTTGGGACTCTCAGGTAATAACTTACAATATTTTCTAAAACAATAGATCTTATAATCCATCCACAATATTTACTTATTTAATTACCCACAACTTTGAACTGGAGTTAACATTTAAATTTGGAAAATATGTTTTTTTATAATTGTTAAACTGATTTCAATTTAACACTAAAAACCTTGAGATAAAATAAAAAATAAAAATTATGATCTAAAACAATTCTTTTAAACTTTGACACTTTCAACTTCTGGCACCAAACGATATATTTTTTGATTCCGTTGGCAGTAACTGGTAAAACAACGTTCGAAGTTTGTTAGAGTTTTGCAGACATTAAAACCATTGGAGCAAACATTTTGTTGGAAACGAATAGGTAGCCTACTGTACTAAACTTTTTTACTCAATTAATGACGGCTGACGAAGTTCAGTTTCGAATTACAAAAACAAAAGCAAAATATTTTTATACTCCCTAATAACTACGACATCCGACATCAATTAACATAATGCTATATAATGACCGTATGGACATTTGAAAACATACTTTTCACACCGGGACAATTCAACTCAGTTCAAATTTGCTAGAAACACAAACCACAGAAAATCTTAAACGAAAAAGAGACACAAAAATAATTTGCTAATAAATAATTATGGATGGAGCTATGAATGGAGTGATGTAAACGAGCGGTTGGCTCTGGCCATGATGTGATTGGTGGATAGGTCAGGGACTGAACGATAGCTGCAGACATTTCATATGCAAGCTTACCATATAATAAAAAATAACCATGGAAAAACCATCAATAAATGCTTTGGAGAGTTTGGTCATTTTCAAGCCACCAGGTAAGCGTACTAACTACTCATTAAGATGATTTGTATAATTCTGTACTCTAACACAGAGATCAAGGCATTACAGTAGGTTACATAATATTTTTATACAACTATGACATCATTCAGTCTATGTTTCTGATTCATCTAAATATTAATCGCAACTTCAATTTTAGAAGCATAAAAACTTTATATAAGAGTGTTAAATATCTAGAACCAAGGTTAACTTTTTAGATACTTTAGATACTTATACTTTAGATACTTTATTTGAAACACCGACGCACTCTGTGGTGCGTATTTTAAGGTGAGTTTGACTGAAGGGGTGAGTGTGATGATTGTAATGGATCAGATGAGGTGTAGCTTTGTTACTGACAAATATCAGCTGTTTCATTTGTCAGGATCATTAATTAATAGCCCAATGACCAAAGGCAGCTGGGTCCAGTATCGAACCATCAAAAAGCACTAACTTTTCTCAGGACCGAACTGGCAACCTTCAGATTCAAAGGCGAGCTCTTTAACCACTCAGCTACCCAGCCAGTTATTACAATCATCATCATCGATGTTTTACATAACATTGCAAAATAAATAAAGTTTTGTGTTTTTAATTTTTTTTTATTTCTTGTTTCTTGATTTAAAAGAACAACGACACGTATATCTAGAGAATATTTGCATTATTAGAGCATTTAATACTACAGTATAACGTTGGATTAACATTCCAGAAACCAATGTAAACTTGTTCCTGTCGGAAATTTTTTAGAATGATTGATAACAAACTGTATTTGAGTCTGAATTGAATTTACCATCCACTTGCAACATCGATAGTGTTTCCCTACATAAAAGATTGTCGAGGTTAAAATAAATCGCAGATAATAATTTTTTTGGTTTTCGTGTTTTTCTTGTAATTAAAACACTCGAATACTCCTCACAAACTATGTATCCGCCTTGATGAACCCTTAATTAAGAGTTATAACCCCTATTTTTCTAAATAAATCAATTACTCTATATACAGTTGGCATTTGTTGGTCAAGATGACTGTAGTGCCCATAAGAGCAATGGAGTCAGTTTCTGCGACATCTGTGGATGTCGCCAGAGAGTTTATGTTGGTTAAAAAATTGTTAAAAACCCAACATTTTACTCTTTGTTACCTGCAAAAGCTACCAACGCTGCAGGACACAACAATAGTTCTCGTTTGCGTTGGCGATTTTTTGTCTAAACTATTACTAAAATAAGGAATTTCAAAGCAAACTAGGGTAGAATTTATGGTTCTAGATTTACCTTGATTGATAATTGTTAATTAGGTTATTACCTAATTGTTTGTTATTAACTAATAATCTAAATGTAAAATAGAGTAATATGGTGTCGTTACGATAAATATCGTACCCATGGCAAGACTGCTTCATTCTCTTTTTCAATCAGCTGTGTAATGGTAAATATTATAATGTAACTTGACTTCCGTTTTAGTTTTGACGCTTCATACCCGGAACACAAAAAATAGCTATTCAGCTGACCTTAGGAAGATGTTATGCTTTTTCCTCTACAGACCTTGTTTGTTGGTCAGAGGGAATGTATCGCGTGAAGCATGATCAGCGAGAACCCTCTCATCAGTTACTCACCCAATATCCGGATAACCCGGAGGATCGGATGAGCGCGGGACTCCGCCCCTGTAGCAGCTCCTCGACGCGGACCCCCGGACTACCGGAGCACACCCTGGCACCGCGACCGCCGCACCGACACTGTCACGCGGACCACGGACCCGGCGGCAGTGGGGCCCCCGGGTACTCGGGTGCTGGGGGGTATCGTGTCGAACCGACTATCGGATCCTTGCAGTTGTCGATTACGAACAATCGTTCGTTTGGTGACTTGGTGCGTGGCTTTGGAGAAAAAGGGTATAATTAAATCCGTGGGATGTTACTGTTTTCTGATTTTTAATATTTTACGCTGCTTATTCCAAATTGATTTGTTTCATTCATTAGGGTGTATAAACACTTTTTGTGACACTTTTTTCACTTTATAAACGAATGAAAAGTTTAGTTACATAATAAGGTGTGCGTTAAAATGTTATTGTAATCGATCAAAACTATTAAACTAGCAACGAGATGAAGTTTGTCAATGTTCCAGTTACATTTTTTTGGGTGAAAGAAGTTGAACTCTTTTACAACTCTAAAACATATTTTGGCGGAAAATGTAAATAAGGAGTTTTTACCGGCCAAAGAGATAAAGGCCGATGTAGGACTATTTAGTGGGTTTTCTTGGGTAAATTTGTTTTATTTGATAGAATAAATATCATATATAAAATATCCTAATATAAACGACAACAAACAACACCGGACAAAGCGGAAAAGAAGGTACCGTAGAGGTAATGCCCGTTAAAAATTAGTCCCGTAGGACTCTTGGTTCTTCTATGTACGGTATATTCATTTATTTTTCTCCGACAATAAATAAAACTGACTGTAATTTTAAAGTGTACCCTTAGTTCACAGAGGATCCAATATTAATGATAATCGACAGATGCAGAGAAGTAGATGCGAATCATCCGATCATTTCGATCGTATGATTTCGATATCGGCAAGGCGATAAAACTAGACAATACAACACTTTCACTTCCGACAACAATAACCACAACACAGAGGTCACCGACGGATAACTGCCGCAATCAGTCGAACAGAGGCGTACGAGGACACGGACGGTAAACTGCGCGCCTGTGCGAGTGAAATTAAAGAGCACACCTAAGGGGTGAAGGTGATTTGCGTTATACTTCTTGAATGGGGTGAAAATGAGGAGCACACCTAAAGGGTGCACACCTGGTGAACGTAATAATGCGTAAAACAGCAGCACTGGGGTGAATCTGAGGAGCACACCTAAAAACGGTCCACCCACACCTGGTGAAGGTGTATTGCGTTATATTTCTTCACTGGGGTGAAAATGAGGAGCACACCTAAAGGTGCACACCTGGTAAAGGTAATAATGCGTAAAACAACAGCACTGGGGTGGATCTGAGTAGCACACCTAAAAACGGTCCACCGACACCTGGTGAAGGTGTATTGCGTTATATTTCTTCACTGGGGTGAAAATGAGGAGCACCAATAAAGGGTGTACACTTGGTGAAGGTGATATTGCGTTATACTTCTTCACTTTGGTGAAACTCAGAAGCGCACCTAAACGGTGCACACCTGCTGAAGGTGATATTGCGTTATACTACATCACTGGGGTGAAACTGAGAAGCACACCTAAAGGGTGCACACCTGCTGAAGGTGATATTGCGTTATACTACATCACTGGGGTGAAACTGAGAAGCACACCTAAAGGGTGCACACCTGCTGAAGGTGATATTGCGTTATACTACATCACTGGGATGAAACTGAGAAGCGCACCTAAAGGGTGCACACCTGGTAAAGGTGATAATGCGTAATGCAACAACACTGGGGTGAAACTGAGGAGCACACCTAAAGGGTCCACACCTGGTGAAGGTGATATTGCGTTATACTTCATCACTGGGGTGAAACTCAGAAGCACAGCTAATTGGCGAGGGTGATATTGCGTTATACTTCATCAATTGGGTGAAACTGAGAAGCACACCTAATGGGTGAAGATGATATTGCATGAAGTATAACGCCTGGTGAAGGTGATATTGCCGTAAACCTCATCACTAAGTTGAAACTGGGAAGCACACCTAAAAGGTGCATACCTAGTAAAGGTAAAAAAAAATAATAATCGTATGGCTTCTAGTGGAGAGAGATCAGCAATTAACTGATAGTTCTCCTCGCCTGAAATGCCTGCACTTTTTTGTTTTCTATGCAGGTGAACCAATGGCTTAACGTGCCTTCCGAACCTGGTAAAGGTGATAATGCGTAATACAACAACGCTAGGTAAATCTGAGGAGCTCACCTAAAGGGTCCACACCTGGTGAAGGTGATATTGCGTTATAATTCTTCACTGGGGTGAAACTCAGAAGCACACCTAAAGGGTGTACAAATGGTGAAGGTGATATTGCGTTATAATTCTTCACTGGGGTGAAACTCAGAAGCACACCTAAAGGGTGTACACCTGGTGAAGGTGATATTGCGTTATAATTCTTCACTGGGGTGAAACTCAGAAGCACACCTAAAGGGTCCACACCTGGTAAAGGTGATATTGCGTTATAATTCTTCACTGGGGTGAAACTCAGAAGCACACCTAAAGGGTCCACACCTGGTGAAGGTGATATTGCGTTATAATTCTTCACTGGGGTGAAACTCAGAAGCACACCTAAAGGGTGCACATTTGCACAACAGGTGAAGGTGATATTGCGTTATACTACATGATTGGTGTGGGAAGTGAGGTCTTCGAGCTTCGGACAAATGAGGAATTCCGATTAAAATACGAAACTTTAGGATATTTTTTGTTAATTTACTTGTCTTGTTTCAAATACTTTGAGTTTCAAAATTAACTATCGGTTGCTCAGTTTATTCTGGCAGTGCAATGACACCACTACAAATATTACAAAGTAGTGAAAATCGGAATCAATTAATTGTAAATTGGCCAACACTCACAGCTACTTTCATATTTTTCTGGATGAATAGTTTTAATTACTATGAAAGGTAAGGGCCTTTGGGGTGACCATTCCAATAGTTTTACTATTCAAATAGATAATCGTACAAGTTCGTCCAAGAATAGCCAGCCTGAAAATAGATCCTCAAAATCTTTCGAACGTAAGAGGCACGTGTGAACGTTGCTGCGCTGCCTCACTAGGTATGTAAGTACCTATACTTTTTTTCAAAATAAACTTTTTCAATTAAAAATTAACGTTTAAATTTCGAATTCAAGTTCATATGAGAAAAAAATTTATAGCTGACGAACACGCAAATGTGCAAACCATAATGCCATGTTTGCGATGAACACAGCTCGTACAATTACAGTAATGTAACGGTGTCACACAACCTTAGTGTGAAATTTCACCAGGTTGTTCAGAAGTCAATACATGTAAATATTACATACCGTAACACGTTTTTAACTTCTAAATTATCTTGTAAGATTTAGTCCGACGACGGTTGAAAGACACCCTGTATAAATAAACAAAACTTAGACTAAGTGTTTACGTCAAAAATGTCAAAGTGCTCTTGATCCTTGCACGATGATCACACAATTACGTCGATTGCACAAACTCGTATTTTTCTCTTTCTTTTTCGGAATTAACAAATTTTTATTTTAATCTTACGACTGGACAGCACAACGAGGAATCGTTCAATAAAACTTATCTATCGATATTGTTTTACATGGCACTCACTAGGTAGTAGCTCACTTTCATTATGCATTACCCATAAGTAGTGGGGTTTTGCCGGTTCTGGCCCATTTCAAGGCCAAGCGGTTCGAACCGGCAGGTGTGGTTGACAGTGATGGGTGTGTTTTGTAAGTGGGTCAAGGCCATCCGGAGGGAGTTTTAAAAAAGCGGAGCCGCGAGGGGCTCAGTCGGGGCGGGGACTCGGGACGGGTCGGATCGGAGCGGGAGCGGCGGGCCGAGGGAGGGTTGTTTTTTTTTTAGTTTATTTATTTTAATTAATTTAAATTAAAATAGTGTCGTTGTTGTTGTTGTGCAGAGAGGCGTTGGAGCGTCGTGCACCGTTGACGCAGTGGTAGACGCCGAAGGTGATGGCGAAAAGGAGGTAGACGCACAGCATGCACAGTACGCATTTGAACAGTTGCAGCAGGCGGACCATGCCTTGTTGGTTCGCCGTTTCCAATTGCAGCCTGTTGATCTCCAGTCTGAGTCTGTCCTCCTCCAATCGTGATCTGAGCGTAACGTCGTTCATCATGTCTGTGTGTGCGTGTTTTTTAGTTTGTGGTGGGGGAAAAAACGGGAGCGGTGTTGATGGTAGGAAAGTCGGCGATGAAATGAGAAGCGAAGACGAATGCAGTGCATATTTATTGTAGAGTGGTGGGGGGTGAAGAAAAAAAAAAACAGTTGTCTTCGACTAAACCTCATCGTCAGCTGGGTCGGAAGGTGCAGCCTCGGAAGGTGGAGGAGTGCCGCCTGCAGGTTCGATGTCCTCGCTCTCCATCTCCTCGCATTGTGGACAATTGTAGGAGATCTCCACAGTCATGGTGATGGTGTTGTTGGGAGCGCTGACTACGTCACTCAAAGTTTCAAAAATATCCTTCAAGTCTTGTTGCGACTTTACGGTAAATGTATTTGTACTTGTCGCTAAAGGAAAGCCGCTCATCGTTCGGGAGTCGGCGAACAAATGGCGAGCGGAGGTGAGGCGGCCGCCTATATTCGGTAGGGGTACCGTGGTGGGGGAAGAAAAGAGTGGGGGGAGGACAGCGGTGGGGCGAAGCCCGGGTGGGGGAAGAAAAGAGTGGGGGGAGGACAGTGGTGGGGCGAAGCCCGGGTGGGGAACGAGGGAACTTCGGTCATCGCAGTTCGCCGCGAAACGCCGTCGGGATAGGTTGTGGGAGCCGTATGAAGATAAGCGCTAGCTGTAACACAATGTAGAAAATAGTAATACTTTGTTTGTAAATTAAATATTAAATTTATATTTAACCAGAGCTTGCATTTCTTGTTCCTCGTCGTTTAATTCAACAATTTTAACACCATTAGTAGTCTGTTCCTCTTCCTCTGCACTTTGCGACGATGAAGACATGGAGGTGCCAGGAGAAGATGACGAGGATGAAAATATTGTGGTAGGATTGACATATTGCACCGTGATGTTGATCCATCTTAAAGGATAGCTATCAATGACTGTCAGTAAGTTTTGGAATAGTTCTTCCATCTCTTCTCTGTTGGTAATTAAATGTTGAAAGGAAATGAATTTATCATCCATGTTGTTGTCAGTGCGAGTAATGAAATAAGAATGAGAAGCGTATGGGATGATCCGTAGAATATATGTTGTAAAAAAAGTGGTGGGGGTAATCTCAAGGTCAATCAAATGGAATTTTAAAAAAGGGCTGCAGTCAGTGACTACCGCTATACATCTGAAGCTTCAACAGGATCAGAAGACCAATCTGATCTGTACTTGCACGCACTTATGATGCATGTACAAAAGTCGTCTTTATAATATGCATTGCACTTTCGACAAGTGGCAAGTTTTTGCGGATGAAATTTGATACACTTCTGGGGACAGCAAGTGTGGAAGTATCGTGATTTATAAATCTTGAAGGTTCGCAATTCTGGTGGCGGTAGTTGCTTTGTCTTGCACTTGCAGTAACAGGATCCGAAGAATTCGCACTTTGTACAAGCTAATCCGTCTACCATCCATCTTCCTAAATCTGTGCATTTCTGTTCACAACAGTAGCGCGGTGCGTCCTCGTTGTTCTTCTCCTCCATGTTGCCGCTTCCAAGTGTTGGCAAGAAATGAAGTTGTACAGTGTAGGATAGCGTGTTTTATAGATCAATAAAAGTGGTGGGGGTAATCTCAAGGTCATCCAAATGGAGTTTTAAAAAAGATCATCTTACAAATGTAAGATGTTTTTTTTTTTTTTTTTTTTTTATTTATGATGTTGGCTTGTCCTTTTCTTCTTCTTTAGGTTCTTTCTTAATATTCTGTTCCTGTTCCTGCTTGTTCGCTGTAGCCATGGCGATGAGTTCTTCAGTGGATAGCGGGTGCACTTCTGGAAACTTCAGGATCAGTTTTGGTTGGAACCCTTCTCTAGTCAATACACTGAGATCGGCGCTCATCTCTTCTACGGTTCTATAGTCCTTTCCGTAGATCTTTCCATTGAATTCAATCATCATTCGGTATAACATGGCGGCAGTGGTTGTTATCGCTGCGACCGTAGGAGAGCAAATGATGATTCTGTTGGAGTTGATCCCTCGTTTTATAGCGAAATTTTACAGCGAACCCTTGTTGACGTCATGCTTTGTCATTTAGTAGTATTTGTGGAATTTGACATTGGTTTGAGTAGATGGAGCGGATGTTGTCGCCGCCTGTGTGGGAAAGAACAATTCTTCATCGCAGAAGTTCTGTTTGGAGAACATCCTCTTGTTTGTTACATAGGTGTCAACGTTCAAGTGATAACCACCGGCAAGAAGCACTCGCAATTCATTAGTGAAATTGTCGAGCTGTTCAAAAGTTGTAATAGTGGAGGTATCGTATGATGCACACTTGATCTTGAGAGACATTGTGCAATCACCAACGGAGATGTGTACAGCACTGAAGGTAGTCGTAGACTGAGGGAATTCTTACGGACATTGCTCCATTTATATAGTTTTTGAAACTAGGTCAAGGTCACCCGAAATTGTTTTTTATATAAAGCAGCATACCGATATGTGTACAAACACATACCGATATGCTGCTTTATATTTGTTTTTTTTTATTTTTTTATTGTTATTCATTTATTTAGAAATATTTTACAAAAGTTTACAAGAACAATATGAAATTACAGATTAACTGTTGGCGTTAGGCATGACGTGAAGCGTGAGCTCTGTAGAATTACTTCCGCTCGGACCGTGGGACGCCAAGTAGAGAGCTCCGGGATGGATGAGGCGTAGATCTTCGTTCTGCAGAAGTTGGACGAAGCGTTTGGGAAGAAAGATTTGAAACTTCGGTTCATCACCAGGCGAGTAGGGCGCTTCACTCAGCGTGCAGTTGATGGCGTCTCCGACAGTTGTTTCCATCTTCTTGATGGTGTGGATGATGTAATGCTTTTCTTCCTTCAATTCCGAACATCTTTTAGTGGGTAGGATTGTGGACTTGGAATGTTTGTTGAACTGATCGACAAGCGATTGTAAAAATGTTTGCGTTGCCATTTTTTACTTCTTCTTTTTTCGTTGATAATATTCTTAGTCTTGCGAATCTGCGTGTGAGGTGTTGACTGCTCGGTGGCTAGAGTAATACTCATGCCCGGTCATGGTTGTCCCCTCGCTTTTATACCCTTCCCATCCCCCACCACTCTGTTGGAGATACGCGTTCAAGCGATAAGCGTTCTTCAAGGCGCATTGCGATTGACGATGTTTAAAGTTTTTCGATGAAATACAAATGTTGCCGAAATGACATTGGAAATCCCTGTCCACCTGGACATTTAACACTTCGTGGTTTGTAAACTTCTGTATCCAACTGGCTTTTTCCACTCCTTTTGTGTAAATAATTTTAAATTCTTTACAGTAATGATTCATGATTTGCGGCATCATACTGTAGTGTACAAAACCTTCATCCCATCTCAAGTTGTGAAAGTATTTCATCAACCACTTGTTCGTTACTCTCGCTTTGGTAGTTAATCTGTTAAATGGTAGTGGCGGTTGGAATAAATAGTGATAAACTACAGATGTGTTCATATCTAAAACTACTAACTCTTTTATGATAAAACTTCCGTCGTTACCGCGGAACGCTTGGAATTCAATTATACCTCGTCTCACTTCCATTACTTCCGATTTGTTAGAAAACGAAACTCGTTTGTTCATGACGAAGGTTGGTAAACGACTGTTTGCAAAACCGCGGTGCACGCTCTTTTATACCCGAGGGTCTACACTTATCAATTATTGAATGAGCCTTCTTCGTTCACCTCTTGGGCTTGCTCATCTATACTGTAGTTAGTCTGATAGTTGTGCAACTGTCTCCACATGTCAACTTCATGAGGTATCCTATTGAAGATGGACGTATCTACGGGACCGTACAGAATCGGCACATACGGTTGCCTATCCAATGTATCGGTTAGATACTCTTTTATAATTGCACTTGAAAATATTAGCTGTTTTAGATATCTTGTGACAGGACCGGTAGCACAACTTAGACTGTAGAATTCATCTTTTGTCAGGTGTATCTTCATCTCATGCTTGGTTAAATCTCGAAAGCGGACGATTTGTCCACCTCGATGTTTCACTATATCGATTTCGATATTGGATTCCAGCAGACTTAATTTTGTCCTTCTTCCAAATGTGTTGTTACTCAAATAACATTCCAAAAGATGTAGATGTTTTCTAAACGATTCCCAGGAAATTTCAGTGAAGGCCACCATTTTAGATCCGTGATTTAAAATAACAGTTGGTGAATAATCCAATGATTTTATAACTCCGGCGGACACGCTCTTTGTCATACAAGAAGAGATGGGATAGTAGATCCTGAGAAATACTTCTGTCAAAATATTGGTGGAGATGGTGTCATCGATCTTTCTTCTTTTTACTCCTTTTTCAACTTCCTCTTCTTTTTTCTTATGTTTAAACTTGAGGAACTCGTCCATTTCTTGTTCGACTTGTTTTTCTATATCCAAACTATTGTCACCCATGGGAGGAGTAGTTTCTTCTTCGTTAGTATTTGCAGTAGGAGAGCTCATCTTGCGGACGATGCTTCCCATACGACGGTCAGAAATATAATGAGATTTTCATTCTCTTTCCCCCCTTTTATAACATTTGCGTCGACCGCAAAAAAAAAAAACAGTTTTTTTACAACACATTTTTAACAATTCCTGTTAATGGAGTGTAAGTCACTATCTTGTCATGTATAATTAAACAGTATGCCGAAGTTCCGTCCGGTATTGCTTCTTCAAACTCCATTTCGATTTTTATATCCACACTGGACGATTTCACGGATTCGTTTTGTTTTGAACAATCGATAACGACTATTGGGGCTTTGGAGAAAAACTGTTCCGGCGATAATAGCGGTGTATTTGTCTTCCCGTAATATGACGATTGAAACCTCGCATACATATCGTACAAGATTGAATAGCGTTTTTTACTAAACATGACATTTAGATTGTCATAAGGAAAGAATTGAGAGTTTAGAAAAACTTTACAATTCTTTATTTTGCAATGGTCAAATTGACCGGCGTGCGAAGTTATAACATCTTTTCGTTTAGTCTGGAAACCGAGTATTACGTACCGTGCCCGTTCTAGATAAGTGGACGTCTTGACAGTCCATGTTTGACGCTCTGTTTGAGGTAGTGTGGGATATTCATGGAATTCCCAACTTCTAAACGGCATGACGATATCACGGTCAGATTTCAACTTTCTCAACAATACGATTCTGTGTTCATCGGCTAATCTGACATGCGGTACTCTCCACACGACTTTATCCAACTGTAGCTGCCATTCCAGTTTGGCTTCCGTAGTTCCAGGGTCTGCAAGTATCAAGTCCTTGTTAGTTGAAGATCTGAGTAATACCAATTCTTGTTTGACATTTATTATTATCCGTCTGTAATCTTCAGCGAATCCCAAAAGCAAACGTAAAGGGACATGAAAGTCAAAATGACCATTGGAATCCGGTGTTATAGTGTCTTTATCGGGAGCAACCCATCCGGCGGTGACTATTGAATTTTTCTCATGCGGTGTTAATGATGTTAATCCTTTCAGCGTCGTTGTTAGACCGACCTTTTTTGTCGAATCAACCGTCACTCCTGATATTTCATATCTTATTTCATCAAAAAGATATGCCATCGGGTTATTTATAAAAGGAACCGTTGAAGCGGTTTTTCCATCCAATTTTAATACCCGTCCTTCGATGTACAAGTAACTTTCACACGGTAACGTGTAAATGTCCTGTTGTTGAATGGGGATCCTTATTTCATCGTTATTGTTTAATTTTGATGAAGTGTAAGGGTTGTGCGTGTGATATTCCTTCTCCCATAGTGTTTCGTCGAACGTCGGCCCTTGAGATATATCCAGGATATCCATCGTTGGTAAGTCTTAGTCCGATCTTTTGCAGGAAACGAATGTTGTCCGGTGTTAACTCGTCCAATGTTGAAGAGCTACTGAGGTCTCGGCTCTTCCGTTGCGGTTTAAATGTCAATCCCATGTTGAACTTATGACACCGCTTTTATGTGTAACCGTATTGTAATGGTTTCTCCTCTAAAGTCAACACTGTTACCGTCCTGATCCGATATGTTCAGTACGATGTCCGAAATGAAACTGGTGTTCAATGGTAGGTATATCAGGTTTTGTGGTTTCTCAACTATTTTAAAACCGGGAGCCACTGTTGGATAAAATGTATGTAAAATATGTTGGTTTACCCCGTCTCTATACGATCCGTGTATGATATTGCATGTTATATCAATACTATTAACCTTTAATATTGTTACTGTGGTATCACCTGTATGAGTAGGTCCGGGATCTAAGATTTTTCTTTTCTTATCTGAAAATCCCAGTAAACTACCAATTGAATTTTCTAAACTTAAATCTATATAATACTTTGAAGTGATTTCCGCTTTTAAAGTATTGTTATTTCCTTTTATACTGATATTTTCTTCTCCTAGCTGCTTCTGTAATACTTGGTTTATATCGTCTATTTCATACGATCCGGTAGATAAAGTTATTACCTTCAATTGCGAATAATTTCCTTTTTCATCTTTACTCTCGTAATAATGTAGTAAATTGTTTTTTCCCTCCGTGACGTTGGGAATTGAATTGTACGTAGTAAAATCCAATAGTGCAGCTTCCCACAGTCTATCCTTGGATAAACGTAGTGCCGGGAAAAGAGTGCTTTTCAGTGTGGATGAATTTCCACTCAGTGACACTGTATACGATGACATCTCAAAGTTGACTGACGCTTTTCGCTAAAAACTCCAAACATAAATGTCCACATATTTCTGTATTGTTGGGTTGTTCTCTTTTGTAATTGTAAAATATATTTTCGGAGTTCCGAAAATAGTGTTGAAGTTCTTTCGGCGGTGGTAGATTGCCAAAACTGTCAAAGTAGTAAACGTTCTGTCCGAGTTTTTTATAGCATACCCAATGAGTTCCTGGACCATGAGTGGAATCCAAATTTACTATTCCAGTTTCATTTTTCCATATTTCATTTGGTAATGCGTCTTTCATAAAAACTCCTCTAAAAAATGGTATTCTTAAACATTTCACATAATTTGATAATTGATAATTTGTCAAGGCTTTATTTGGAATTATCAATTGATTGTTCTTATTTAGTATACACGGTACGGTCTTAGGTATAGACCTGCTCCGTTTTTTACCATCGACCAAACGGAAGTTTTCTTCGCCTTTGCTTTACGAGTCCTACGACGTCTTTTCTTAATGTTTCCACCTCTTTTGGGAGCTCTTCTCTTTGCAGGCCGTCCTCTACGACGTTTCCCGCCACCAAATTTTGTTTTACCCTTCATGGCTGTAGTAACTGCCCAAGCGGCTGCTTTTTCT
>CM061534.1:30798271-30888866 GCA_030545055.2 Neoaliturus tenellus | reverse complement strand
TGAAAGAAGTTGAATTCTTTTACAACGCTAAAAACATATTTTAATGGAAAAGGTGGATAAGGAATTTTAACCAGCCAGAGATGAAGGCCAATGCAGGACTATTTTGTGGATTTTCTTGGGTAAATTTATTTTATTTTATAGGATAGAATATCAGATCCTAATATGAACGACAAAAAACCGGAACAACTCCGGAGCAAATGGGAAAGTCCAAATAAAAATTAGTCCCACAGGACTTAAACAAATTTGGACTCTTCTGGTTCTTGTATGTATACATTCACTTATTTTCTCCTACAATAAACAAAACTGACTGTAATTTTGAAGTGAACCATTCATTCACAGAGGATCCAATATTAATGATAATCGACCGATGCAGAGAAGTAGATGCGAATCATCCGATGATTTCGATCGTATGATTTCGATATCGGGAAGGCGATAAAACTAGACAATACAACACTTTCACTTCCGACAACAATAACCACAACACAGAGGTCACCGACAAATAACTACCGCTACCAGTCGAACAGAGGCGCACAAGGACACGGACGGTAAACTGCGCGCCAGTGTGGGTGAAACTGAAGAGCACACCTAAAGGGTGCACACCTTCTAAAGGTGATATTTCGTTATACTACAGCACGGGGGTGAAACTGAAGAGCACACCTAAAGGGTGCACACCTTCTGAAGGTGATATTACGTTATACTACATCACTGGGGTGAAACTGAGGAGCACACCTAAATAGTGCACACCTGGTAAAGGTGATATTGCGTTATACTTCTTCGCTGGGGTGAAACTCAAAGCACACCTAAAGGGTGCACACTTGGTGAAGGTGATATTGCGTAATACAACAGCACTGAGGTGAAACTCAGAAGCACACCTAAAGGGTGCACACCTGATGAAGGTGATATTGCGTTATACTACATCACTGGGGTGAAACCCAGAAGCACACCTAAAGGGTGCACACCTGGTGAAGGTGATATATTGCGTTATACTACATCACTGGGGTGAAACCCAGAAGCACACCTAAAGGGTACACACCTGCTGAAGGTGATATTGCGTTATACTACATCACTGTGGTGAAACTGAAGAGCACACCTAAAGGGTGCACACCTGGTGAAGGTGATATTGCGTTATACTACATCACTGGGGTGAAACTGAAGAGCACAAGTAAAGGGTGCACACATATTGAAGGTGATACTGTATTGCGTTATACTTCTTCACTGGGGTGTAACTGAAGAGCACACCTAAAGGGTGCACACCTGGTGAAGGTGATATTGCGTTATACTACATCACTGGGGTGATACTGAGAAGCAAACCTAAAGGGTGCACACCTGGTGAAGGTGATATTGCGTTATACTACATCACTCGGGTGAAACTGAGAAGCACACCTAAAGGGTGCACACCTGGTGAAGGTGATATTGCGTTATACTACATCAATGGGGTGAAACTGAGAAGCACACCTAATGGGTGAAGGTGATATTGCGTTATACTTCATCAATGGGGTGAAACTGAGAAGCATACCTAATTTGTGAAGATGATATTGCGTGAAGTATAACGCCAGGTGAAGGTGATATTGCCTTATGCCTCATCACTAAGGTGTCACTGAGAATCACACATAAAGGGTGCACACCTGGTAAAGGTAAAAAATAATAATAATCGTATGGCTTTTAGTGGAAGGAGATCAGCAATTAACTGATAGTTCTCCTCACCTGAAATGCCTTGCACTTTTTGTTTTCTTTGCAGATGTACCAACGGCTTAACGTGACTTCCGAACCTGGTAAAGGTGATAATACAACAACACTAGGTGAAACTGAGGAGCACACCTAAAGGGTTAACACCTGGTGAAGGTGATATTGAGTCATACTTCTTCACTGGGGTGAAACTGAGGAGCAAACCTAAAGGGTGCACACTTGGTTAAGGTGATATTGCGTCATACTTCTTCACTGGGGTGAAACTGAGGAGCACACCTAAAGGGTGCACACCTGGTGAAGGTAATATTGCGTCATACTTCTTCACTGGGGTGAAACTGAGGAGCACACCTAACTTGGTGAAGGTGATATTGCGCCATACTTCTTCACTGGGGTGAAACTGAGGAGCACACCTAAAGTTCCACACCTGGTGAAGGTGATATTGCGTCATACTTCTTCACTGGGGTGAGACTGAGGAGCAAACCTAAAGGGTCCACACCTGATGAAGGTAATATTGCGTCATACTTCTTCACTGGGGTGAAACTGAGGAGCACACCTAAAGGGTCCACACCTGGTGAAGGTAATATTGCGTCATACTTCTTCACTGGGGTGAAACTGAGGAGCACACCTAAAGGGTCCACACCTGGTGAAGGTGATATTGCGTCATACTTCTTCACTGGGATGAAACTGAGGAGCACACCTAAAGGGTCCACACCTGGTGAAGGTGATATTGCGTCATACTTCTTCACTGGGGTGAAACTGAGGAGCAAACCTAAAGGGTCCACACCTGGTGAAGGTAATATTGCGTCATACTTCTTCACTGGGGTGAAACTGAGGAGCACACCTAAAGGGTCCACACCTGGTGAAGGTGATATTGCGTCATACTTCTTCACTGGGGTGAAACTGAGGAGCACACCTAAAGGGTCCACGACTGGTGAAGGTAATATTGCGTCATACTTCTTCACTGGGGTGAAACTGAGGAGCACACCTAAAGGGTGCACACCTGGTGAAGGTAATATTGCGTCATACTTCTTCACTGGGGTGAAACTGAGGAGCACACCTAACTTGGTGAAGGTGATATTGCGCCATACTTCTTCACTGGGGTGAAACTGAGGAGCACACCTAAAGTTCCACACCTGGTGAAGGTGATATTGCGTCATACTTCTTCACTGGGGTGAGACTGAGGAGCAAACCTAAAGGGTCCACACCTGATGAAGGTAATATTGCGTCATACTTCTTCACTGGGGTGAAACTGAGGAGCACACCTAAAGGGTCCACACCTGGTGAAGGTAATATTGCGTCATACTTCTTCACTGGGGTGAAACTGAGGAGCACACCTAAAGGGTCCACACCTGGTGAAGGTGATATTGCGTCATACTTCTTCACTGGGATGAAACTGAGGAGCACACCTAAAGGGTCCACACCTGGTGAAGGTGATATTGCGTCATACTTCTTCACTGGGGTGAAACTGAGGAGCACACCTAAAGGGTCCACGACTGGTGAAGGTAATATTGCGTCATACTTCTTCACTGGGGTGAAACTGAGGAGCACACCTAAAGGGTCCACACATGGTGAAGGTGATATTGCGTCATACTTCTTCACTGGGGTGAAACTGAGGAGCACACCTAAAGGGTCCACACCTGGTGAAGGTGATATTGCGTCATACATACTTCACTGGGGTGAAACTGAGGAGCACACCTAAAGGGTCCACACCTGGTGAAGGTGATATTGCGTCATACTTCTTCACTGGGGTGAAACTGAGGAGCACACCTAAAGGATGCACACCTGGTGAAGGTGATATTGCGTTATACTACATAATTAGGGTGGGAAGAGAGGTCTTCGAGCTTCGGGCAAATGAGGAATTGCGATTAAATTACGCAATTTTTGTGCATATTTGTAAATTAATTACTTATCTTGTTTCAAATACTTTGAGTTTCAAAATAAACTATCTGTTGCTCACTTTATTTTGGCAGTGCAATGACACCAATACAATTATTATAAAGTAGGTAGTAAAAAACAGAATTAATTATAAATTGGCCTACATTCACAGCTACTTTCATATTTATCTGGAAGAATAGTGTTAATTCACTCTGAAAGGTAAGAACCTTTGTGGTGACCATTCCAATATTTTTCTCATCCAAATGGATATTCATTCAAGTTTGTCCAAGAATAGCCTGCCTGGAAATAGATCCTCAAAATCTATCGAACGTAATATGCACGTGTGTACGTTGCCGTGATGTCTCACTAGGGATGTAAGTTCCAATACTTTTTCAAAATGAACCTGTTCAATTTAAAATTAACATTTAAATTTAGAATTGAAGTTCAGATGAGAAAAAATGTATTGCTGACGAACACGCAAATGTGCAAACCATAAGGCCATGTTTGCGATGAACACAGCTCGTTCAATTACAGTAATGTACTGGTACAACCGTTGTGCAGAATTTCACCAGGTTGTTTAGTCAAGTCAATACGTGTACAAATAACATAACAGGTTTTTACCTTCTGAATTATCTTGTAAAATTTAGTCCAACGACGATTGAAAGACACCCTGTATAAATAAACAAAACTTAGGCTAAGTGTTTACGTCTGAAAAGTCAAAGTTCTCTTGATCCTTGCACGATGATCAGACAATTATGCCGATTGCACAAACTCGTATTTTTCTCTTTCTTTTTCGGAATTAACGAATTTGAGAACAACGAGGAATCGTTCAATCAAACTCATCCGTCGATATTGCTTTTCATGGCACTCACTAGGTAGTAACTCACTATCATTATTTTCATTACCCACACGCCGAACCCGTTAGGGGAAGGTCGGGTAGTATCGGACGCTTAAGCTTTTTTCGATTTTCTAATTAGTGATAAAAGAAATGATAATTTACTATGCAAAATATCAAAGTTTGAAATGTTATTTATAAACACATTTAATATAATAAATATGGTATGAATGAATGTATTACTTTTCCACACTTTTTCTAACCCTTACTTTTGAGCCCATTTGATTTTTGGAGGGTAGTATCGGACAGGTTAACTACAACTGCCTGTAGCTAAAATAAAACCACTTGCAGCCTGAAAACACACTTTTATCGTTACAAATTGTTTCAACACTATAAAAAATTTAACTATAAGTATAAAAAATTTGTTTTCACTATGAGGTTTTTTAGTTGGTAGCCTTACGTCCAAATAAAGGAAATTGAGTTTCAAAGTCACAAAATTTTTGACTCAAACATTGTTGGTGTTTCAATTTAAAGTTTTTTCTTCTTTGCTTCGTGCCCAACACAAATATCATATACTTATAATAGAGATGGCTGTCCTCAAGCTGAGCACAGTTTTCGGGAGGCCAACCCTTGCAATGTGAACATTGTATCCATTTTTATTGAAATGTCTCATCACAAATAATGCAATGTGTTTCAGACCTACTTCCTTCTTCAAACTGTAATTGCCTTTTGTGATTTTTTTACATTTTTTTCTTTTGCCTTTTTCAAAACTTTTTTATTTTCCTCCTTTGAAGGCCTTAGTCCAGTATTTATATTTTTAAGTCTGCCTTTGAGCTTTTTATTTTGTTAATTTTCTCTCTTATGATGTTCGAAACCCTAAAAATAAAAATAGGAGTTAATTATTGATTACGTTAAGTTTTTACAATTATTTCAACAATTTACAACCTTAACATTCTGTCCGATACTACCCGACACGGGCTTGTCCGATACTACCCGACTGACATGGTCCGCCATTTTGACTACCACTTCCATAATAACCAAACTAAAATAACCATTCACCTACGAAACAAAGTAAAGCCTCTTTACTATCAAATAGTAGTGTTGAATCATAAAAGTATTTACTCAGTTTAGCACACTGATGTCTCAAACATACGTACGTGCACAGAAATTGTCACAAAAACAAAAAAAAATGTCACAGCGCAGACGATTATTGAGGCACGAAACGCTTAATGGCGCTCACATAGTCTTTCTCCTTGGTGCTTCTGCTGATGTCCTAGTCAGTGCTGTCTCTAGCGGCAAAAGCTGGAAACAGCGTTTGTCCGATACTACCCGCTGTCCGATAATAGCCGACCTTCCCCTATCGCTACCGCGGCCACGCAGCGATGCCGTCCAATACAGGTGGGTACAATACCGCGCGGTCTGTGTACTGGCGGTCCAACGGTGTTATCACGGGTGCCTGGACACTGATGATAACACTACCGCGGGGGCGAACTGTATGGTCAGGTAGTGTCAACGCTAAGTGCAGTTAGGGGTAGTGCGAGGGAAGGGTGGGGATGAATCTTGTTTCAAAGTTGACAACTGTACCCTTTAGTTTAGGGTTAGGTTGAAATTGGTTACAAATGCAAAAGAGTAGGTAAACTGACAGTTATCACTAAAGGTACTCAATCTGTTCCTACCGCAACAGTATACGGTCACGATAAATTGACCTACACGGGCGATTATTACATACAGGGGCGATTAAATATTTAGATTAAAAATTGTGGGTGGCACTAATGGCTTCCATAGTCTTTAAAATAATAAAAGTTGACGTTACTCCTCTTTTCTTCTGATTGCCTTCACCTCGAAAGGCTTCCTCAAACGCCAAGCACAGATAAATTACTCTTAACGAGAACTGCGTAAGAAAAATTACGACGAAACGGCCGAGAGCCGTTATTCAAAATATTGTGGTCAAAAGCGAAGTACCGTATAACTTGGCACTCATATTCAGAATTAACTTACGAAAAAACATTCCAAAATGAGCAGTATAACCCTTTAGTATGGGACTTTTACACTATCTGAAACCTAGTAGACGTTAATGTGAATTGTAACCGTCCTTATATATTTCCACTAAATGTAAACAACAAGTGAATATGGTGCCGACAAATACTAACTTTCATCAACTATTTGAAGGGAGGAAATCCACGAGAGAAAACTTTAACAAAAGCCAAATCTCGGAGTTGGCCGGAGCTTTCCACTTTGGAACTGCGAGATTACTTATTGATAAAACTGTGAGGGCGCCGGCCACTGCTGGACTCCATTCTTGGGTTGCCAAATAATAAGAAACAACTAACTAAAGAATAATATACAGCAACTGGCGAGTATATGGATTCAACAGTAAAATTACAGTTTAAACGAGTCGAGAAGCTTGTTTTTAAACGATGCAAAAACTCTTTTGTTATTCGAAACACAAGTGGCTACGGATTAGTTATAAAACCCTACTGTGAGATTTAAGACATTATGACTTAGCATTTTACCGTTTACAAAACATTGTTGTCAGACTCTTAACTGGAGGTTTTGTCCATAATCTGCGTACATGAATAATTAATTACTTGAATTGATTTTAAGAGTGATTAATAATAATAAGTTTGTAAAAGTGTTTTAAAAGTTAACTATTTAATGTATCAATGAGACAAGGGAATTATAGTTATATATAGTTATTTATTGTTATTCGATTCCTTAAATCGAGCGGAATACGGTTCGAAAAGCACACAATCTAGTGGTAGCAAATAAACTAAACTAACTCACGCATGAATTTAGTTCAAATAAATGACAAATGTGGTTGAAAAAGGTAGACTTTCACCTTAGGTTGTTGAACGCAATAACCTTTGTACGAACGTCAACAAGTCAGCCTCCAAAGTGATATATTATGAGCTCCGTCAAAGGCGGTGCTGGTTTTGTGGGAACCCGGGGGCCTTCGGGCGGGCTACAACAGGAGCATTGTTGGTGCTGGAACTCCTAAACACGTGCGTACCGTCGCTTGTTATAGGGGAATACTTAGCTTTCAATACTGTCTGAAACATGTTGTTCAGCGAAGAGAAAATAGTATTCCTCGTCATCGATAGGAAAATAGTTGGAACCATATTTTTTTATCACACTATGCTATAAGTAGCTACAGCCCTAGGGATATAAAACTAATTATTCTATCCAGCCAGTGTTGCCAACTTATTTTTAAGTTTACATCACGTTACTCAGTTAATACATATGTAGATAGCATTTTGTATTATTTGCTTTGAGAAACTACAATAATCCTATAGCATAAAATACCGAATTTTGTTCTACTGATGTATTGTTTATTGGTTAACTGTTTTAAGAGGTTAATTGTGTAGTACGGTAAATATGAAAATCCGTCAAAAGATTTTTGCATAGCCTTTGAACTTTCTTACCTATAACCATAAATCACCATCTCGGACCAAAACCCCGCTTTTTGCGTTATACGGAATATTCTATTCCAACTAAAGCAGCCAAAACTAAACCTAAAATAAAAAAAGTTAATTAAAATTACGGTAGGCCTACATTCGTAATTGATGTGTAAGAAATTTGAGGGTGATATTTTTAGTTTATAAAACTAATAACAATTTCAGGACTGGTACTGTTAAATAATTGATCGAAAACCATAGTATACTGATTAAAAAGTACCGTAATTATGATAGATTCACTTACTGAAATTTTTCGAAAAGCAACATGACATGGACGGTAGCGGCGAATAGAGCGCGCCTGATGGACATGCCTGCAGCAGTAGTTAGGAGCAGTTGTAGGCGACGAACGGCGGAGCCACAAAAACACAACAGAAGGTGACACGTACAGTCGAGACAGCAGATTAGATTAGTCGACTCATTTGCCGAGTTAACATTTCCTCGGGAAAATTCAACACTCGTCAGAGCGATAACGGGAAAAACATTTCTCGCCGCCATCAACTACTATACGGAAACGTCATCTGAGTGCAAAAAGCGAGTTTTTTTCGTTAAAAAAGGCCATAGAGTGTCAGCCGTTCTTTTTCGCCAGCTTTATTAACTTTTTTTCGAACTTACAAGAAGTTGCATGGTTTATGTATACATAACATTTGGTGTTCATTGGTTAATACAGTGTAAGATTAACAACATCCCTTAAGATTAAAACTGGCAGGCCTATCTTCCATGGATGTTTTCGATTAACTTTGCAATTTAAGCCAGGAGTAAAATTTATATCACAATGTATTATGGTACAAAACAGTGTTAGCCCTTCGTCATAGTGTCAAGTGGTGTGCAGCCTCCTTCGACCTCGTTGTCGTCTCCGGTGTCATACAACACGATCTAGGGAATAAACCCCATATTTTAGGTCTTTACTGCAAATATACAACCATTTAAAGTAATTTCAATAACACCTCTTTTTATTAAAAAGGATGTCAACAGGTTACATCTAATGTGTATAATTTCATTAACAACTTATCAAGTAAAACTTGTATCGGAAATTTACCACAAAACCTCATACCGCTCAATTCCCTATCGCCAAAAATAAAAATGTTAGTGTCCATCCATCCGAATGGGGAAATCACACAAGAGCGAAAATAACAATAAATAAGAGAGGTAGAGTAAGACGCATCTACAATAACTCCGGTATTACTGCGGCATTAAACCGCTGTTATGGCGAGGCTACGGCTGTAGTATGCAGTATATATACAGTATACTGCGGCCATGGACGAGATGGCTGCGTTATTACCGCCGGCGACGTTTATGTTCCATTGAGACTTTTATTGCGTTACAAACAAATCCTGCCATAAACTGTTATTCATTTATAATATTCCCATTAAGAAAATTTTTAAATATTTTTATTGAAATATATTTTACAACGCGTTTTGTTCAGTGTGTTCACTTATAGGCTATTGAAAAAATCTGAGACATCGAACTAATGAATTTTTAATGAATTATGTAATTTTAGCTATCTAAAATAAACCATTACCAGAAAAAACAAATTATAGTGCATGACAACATCAACACCGGTACCACTGAGTTATTGATTCGGACCACACGCTTGGATAAAATTTTTAAAGACTGAAACAACCTCATATTTTTGTAACATGATTATTCACATTATGCGCCAAGAATGGCCAGTTCAGCAGTTTAGTATTAGGGTTCATAAATATTACATAAATATTCAAAAATAGTTTTAAACCGAAGGCAGTAAACGTTGATTGATGTTTCATTCAATTCATGTAAATCATACGAAAAATTCAAATGAAATAGGACACAATGAACGAACGCATATTCAATCTAAATGTTTGTTGTTTAAGGGGGTTTTACTTGACTGTAATTCAATATTATAGAAATGTTTAGGCATTTCTTAGGTCAATTACTGTATTTGTATTCTTAACAAGGTTATAATGAACGGTTATTGTTTTGAAAATTATTGAATATGACCCCTTCACAAGAAAAAAATCAGAAGTAAATAAAATTAAAGTGATGTCGAAACAACATTTCCCCCTGCGCGAAGAATGGTCTTGCACAATTTTTTACAAAACGATTGAAGTGCTAAATCGTATTAAATTTGGAATGGCAATCTCGACAAAAATTCAAATAAAGAAACAGAATCAAAGGAGGCGGACGGTTATTGTTTCCAATGAATGGAATGACGGCTTCAATTGGACGTGTGCACGCTGAAGGCCCTCACTGCTGTATTTCGCCGATCTTGCCCGCGGCCTTTCATACATTTTCATAATATTTGTAAAAGTTTCAATAATACTTGTTACAAAAGTTTCATTATTTTGCGTCCCCGGCTTCCCAAACCAAGGAAAAGAATCAAAAACAAATCAAATTTAAATATATATTATGTATATAGCTAATGGGCATTTGGAATACAAATTATGTAAACTTCACCTCCAGAAGTCTATTATGAATACTCCTACAGTCGATTCTTGCTCACTCGAAATTTATGGGGCTACGCTTTTTCTTATAGAGTTACGTATCAATGCTATGACTAACCGGCGTGGCGTATAAAGAACATGCAATATTGTAACAGCGAAAAAAACTTGTATCCTATGCTCCCGAATGTGACACCGATCTGCGCGCTGTATTTTTTGCTTACGGTACATAAAGGAAACTTACAGATGTACATGTAAAAAAAACTGGAGCTGTGGAGGTAACTTTTGTACAGTTATAAAGATAGTAAAGGCCTATAGTTTTTATTCGCATTAGGAAGGGTTTTTCCAAGGGGATCGGAAATAATTCGGGATACCGAGAATTGCAAGTTATCGAGGGTCAGTCGACTGTATAAATAAATAAACTGAGTTATACTGTAGTCGTCATCACGTTAACTACGTTGCCAGGACCGGTCCAAACAGGGTAGAGGCCTATGCTTCCATGTTGGACACAGTGAACCGAATGTGGCCTTGACCTTCGCAACATTAAACCAGTTTAACCTTTCGGCCACTTGTGAGACACCTTGACTGAGTTGACGAGTCCTGTTATGTAACAATTGGCAACCGCGAAGCGGCCAATAGTATTAACAGGAAAATGGAAAAAAAATTAAAATCCCCTTAAAATGTAGTACACAAAAATGTAAATAGTTCACACCAATGCAACACGATTTATGAAAAATTGTAATTGATACAATGCAGTTCTAGATTAATATGAAATGGTACTTTGAAAAGAAGTTAATGTTCTAAACGTAATAGCCTGCTATAAAATGTTGGAAACCCGCACCTGAGTTTACATTCGACACACAGACACGGACAGGAAATGTAAATAAGATGTTATAACACAATCACAATCACAATGCATAGTCTAGATGATTCACCAGCAGCCTTGAGTGGCGAGACGGCCATGGCGCTACTGCTACTGCTTCTACACTGCATTACATTAGACTATACAATACAGTAGGGTATAGAGGAGAGTGGAATCATGTGTACTGGACGTGTCAGCAGATGGCGAATATACTGTAGTCTAGCCGTGTCAAGATGGAAAAGCTGTGGTGATTGTTACCATTCGCGGGATTTTGATCCCGTTTTTGGCATTTTCAAACCCTGACCAAGATTAAAACGGGTTGCGGGATGGAAAGGTATTTCTTTTAAATTTCACGCAAACCCATTTTCTAATAATTTTTTATTTTTCCCTGAAAATGGGAAAAAATAATACATAGGGCTAACGATATTTTTTTTCTTATCCTGACAATATTAGTTTATGATTATGAATTAAAACAGTCATATGAGTCTAAAGCACAGTTGTTAGAAAGCTGTTATTGTAGTCGACAAAAAATTCGACCTTTTTGATTTTCTTCTACAAGCAATATTCGATAAACATATAACACTAATTGTTTACCACTCCCAGAAGTCAACATTCCCAGCACAACTATATACAGTACTTGATTAAACAATAAAATATAAATTAAACTAAAATAAATATTTTCTTGACTAGAAAACACCTTGATTTCAAAATCGGTTCAGTAGGTCGAGAAAAAAAGGGATGTAACAGACGAAACCCTTATAGACGATATTAAATGGAGTAGAAATAAGGCATATTAAAATTCAAGTATTTTGCCGCGAGTGAGCGCAGTGAACTGTAAACCTAGGTACGATCGAGCTAGCCTGAAGGCTAAAACTTGTTCGGATTGACATAGCAATTTAAGTACCCTTGTACTTACGTGTGCGAAGCACACGTATAAGTCAGTCATGTTTTTATTTGTATTTGGTTGGTATGTTCTTGTTTGCAAGACAGTTTTTTTATAGGTTTGAGCTATATATAATAATTTAAATTTTACATACTATGTTTTGAGACAATGTCTGTTTTAATGAATACTAATATCTAAAAATCTCATAGTGCAATCTCAAAACCAACATTCGCGGGATGAACGGGGGATATGTTTAACACAATTAGCGGGGAAACCGGGATTTTTCTGTTAAAAAAGGATTTTAATGTTTGTCGACTGGACACAATATGATCACAGTGGAGTAAAGCGATATACCGGGAGTCGTGATTTAATAGACATGTCTACAGACGTCTGTTTATAGTCCACTACAGCCGTGTAGGCAGGAGAGTATGGTCATAAAACCAACGACGGACAAGACAGGGCGGAGTAGCTGATATCGGTTGATTATACATTAGCGAATCATGAAATTAAATGTTAATTATTACTGCCATTGACTAACTGATACTATAGACTGGTCTTGTTAAAAAAGTTCTATAATGAATGGACTGTATACAGTAATACCTTATCAATCTGACGTTTTTGCTACGCCATTGGCGGATTTAAGTCAATGCCATCGTGATAAGGGATCTAAATACTGTTAAGTAATTATTTTATGGAGTAGTGATTGATTTTTTATCAATGGCCATCTGAAATTATTCCGTAATAAGGGATGAATAATCCATTAATGGAAATTTCAATGATAATATGTTTACAAAAAAGTTTAACTCCCAATTCACTCTCAGTCATACACCTCGATAATAAATCTTGTTTATGGCATCGAAATGTTTATGTAGCATGCAGTTTGAGATTTCAAAGAAGTTTGAGTTTCGCCATTTCATCACGCACTTTGCCTCCAAAGAAACGTCTTTCGTGACCATTTTAAGAATTGAAATGTTTCGGACAATGCTAAATCTAAAGTTTTGAGTGGTAGGCATAAAGTATGTAATAGAATAATCTTACCTGGCTTCAGTCGGGAGTCAAGCTGAAATAAAATATATAAATTAATATTTGAGTTTAACAATTTAACAATAAATTTGTTTACAGCATTAAAACATAAAACGCAATTATTTTAGTTTTTGTTCGTTTATTTTTACTCCATTTAATATCGTACATCAAAATAGTTCCATAAAATGAATGTAATATTATTAGATTTTAAACTATCTAATCAACCAAATATATAAGAGATATTATGCAAAGAAACAACAACCAAGAATTGTAGATAAAGTTCAGCGGATGAGATGTCTTTGCAAGATCGTCAACAGGTGGGGGTGGTCCAAACTGTTTTATTAAATTGTCTCATTCCGAACATCTGCCACCACTTCGCAAAGTGTGAGGATTTTACTTCAGATAACAACAGCAATTCCGCACGAAAACTACCGTGTTAAATTAACTCGATAACTAAATGTTGCTCGCTCCAGTTAAACTGTGAATATTTTTCAAAACTTTTGGTCCGTCATCTTTTAACGATACACTAGATTTTTCTTTTAATACACATACCCAATTAGTTTATCTGTCTGTTTTAGCTTGCATTTGAAGCAATGCGTTTGTGGTTAGAGGTGTTTGAGTATTTTTTTGAACCAAAGTATTCAAGCGGTGGCGTCTAAGCCCTGTAGACCTAGTAGACCCTATCACACTGCGAATGCAACGCCAGGCGGAATTTCATGTTATGCATGGCATCGAATATTGTTGTTTTAGTAAAGAAAAGCATTCCGAGGACTAAAATTCGTCGTCCAATTTTACTGGCCAGTAGCTTAAAAGGAAATAGGCCTACTCGTTGGGCAGTCTACAGTGGGAAAAATTATCCAATACTATAGGTCCACATCGAGGAAACAAAACTCTGATGGTTCATCTTGTTGATCGGAGAGTTTCGCACTATATTCGTCATTCATTAATGTTTAAGGCCAACATAACAATTTTTAAAGGAAATTTATATAATTTTTATAAATTAGGATACGATCCAAATTATATGACCTACGATATATTACATCCTAGTATCAATATAACGTAAACAATTTTAGCTAATTTATACCAGGGTGTTACTGATATCTGGTTTTGAAATTCCAGTATGTTTCCAATATTTAAAGTACATTTTTTCAAAAAATTCCAGTATCACTCGCGAACTATTAACCTGAATATGGAATAACAATAAAAAAAAATTATACATGTAAAAAAATTTAACATGGATCTTTGTATTAAGAGATCGCAACTGGTCAAAATTCTACCAAAAAATCACTTGATTTCGACCCAAATTTATTTAATAAATTACCCTTCTTCCATAAGATTAACATTGAAATTTTGAAAGCCTCTAGGGCGTACCCCTGGAGGCTGATGTGAATTATAATGGCATTCTGTTGATCTACAAGATGAATCTTTCTAACAGTATGCACGGATTTCTCTAACGATACACACAAGCTGAGAAAAAAAAAATAAGAAAATAAACATGCTTACCTATTAATTTATAGAGACTTATTTCTAAGCACCTTTACACAAATGTTTAGATTTTTTAATTGCCTAGTTAATTATTTGAACAGAACTATAAGTTTTCTGATTTTGGTTTGCCAACATACTTTAACAACAATAATAACAGGTGAAACATTTTTACATCAAAATGTACGGATCAAAATCTATATTTTATGCATAAAAAGTAAAAAAAAACAATTTTCGGATTTTAATAAAATTCAATTATTCCAGTATTTATTTTGAAATTCCAGTATAATTCCAGTACTGTATTTCCAGTATGGAAATAAAATTCCAGTATTTCTTACTGGAAATAGCAAACTATGAGAAGACAAAGAGTGGGCTAAAACGATAAAACGCTTAGCCTTTAAAATAAAACGAGTCCTTCGAAACGTTTAGAAACTCAGTGTACGACTTTATTTGAGATTCTTAAAAGCCGGTCACAAAAAAACAACGTTTGACGAAGCGAGAAAGAATTTCAATTAGGCTTGTACAGTGCACAGAGAAAAAACAATTACAGTGGTGTAAGCCCGAATAAAGTAATTAGGAGCGGGCTGAGCCTGCGACTCGATTACATTGAGCCATCTGGTCTTTGCTGGCTTGACGGTAAATATAACTTAAACACCGGGCTAAGAAAGTAATCCTCACTAAATGAAAACTCTTTTTGTTTCGTTTTAATTTTACACTTGGGCGGAATTGCAATTTAACTTAGCGAAAAGCGGACATGAACCTTGACTGTTGGTATTACAACTGTTATTACTTTGGGTTTTTCGTTTATATTTCATTCTCTGAAACCACTTTTGAGAAAGGGACGTCGGCCACTATATACTGGTGCGCTATCTAAAAATAAGGATAGATTTAGAGGCTTAAACTCTTTTTATTCAGAGGATGAAATTAGTTTATGCAGTAGGTGGGCTGTTATGTTAGAACGGTTTAGTTGTCATATCTTGAAAACCTAAAAAACTTAAAAGACTAAATATTGTTATAGGGTCTGTAATAAATAATCTATACTTATTTAATACGCTAGGGGTTTTATTGTCTTGAGAACTCCTCCTACAATTTTCAACCGATTTTCAAGTTTTGATGTCGTTGGTTAGGGCTTGGTCTGTAGTTGTTTCCGCCAAAAACTGATGAGAATCTTACGGAAAATAAAGGCGCTATCCATCATTGAAATCTAAAAATTTCCCATTTAAATAACATTGGGATTGAATAAAACATTTTAAACATCTCAAATATTCACAATATTTAATTGGTCAGTTGTCAATGATTTAGACATAAAATTAACATTTGTATTGTATTAAAATAAATTGCTCGATTTCGAGCAACACGTTTACTAATTTTATTATTAACACGAAACAATTTGCAGTCATTTACGCTGCTATCTAAATCGGGATTTCAAATGTTACTAAACTTTAACGATGTAGCCTATTGAACCGTATGAAAATAAATTTTATGAGAAAATATGGCCTAACCCCAAAAAAATTGCAACACGAGCGATTTTTTTTTTAAATGATAGCTAAGAGTGCCCTTATTAACCCCTCAAAAATCGCCATTAATCGCACCTTGGGAACATGCCCAAAAATTCAAAATGGCCGCCAAGATTGCTGCCAAAATATATATTTTAGCTTATATCTCAAAAACGGTTAGTTTTATCAAAAATCTTTATTTTAGCAAAAATGTAGCTCTTTTAATGCCGATCAGTTTTCATATTTACATTTTGTATGTCAGACGTACGGTATGGCCGCAATTTGCCGAGCCGTAATTCATTAAAATCTGCCTTTTTAGCGAATTTCCCTTTAGTGAAATTAAGCTATTACCGTAGGTCTCATGGTAAGACTCAAGACCAGGACCATCATAACTTTTCATTTTGGGGCCCCCAGAAGCCAAAAACAACATTCTTTTGAATTTTTATATATACACACATATATTTATCCATATATATATTTATCTATATATCTATGTATCTGTAAGCACGATAGCGGTCACAAAAATGGTCCGATCATAATGAAATTTGGTATGGAGGTGTAAAGTGGTAATTATTCGGAGTATTTCGAAAATCAGCCCGATCGGATTATTGGAAGGGGGGTAAGGGGGATTTTACCCCTCAAAAATTGATTTTTATCGAATTTCCCATAGGGAATAAGCTATTACCGTAGGTCTCATGGTAATACCTAAGCCCGGGACCATGTTACTTTTTCGTTTTAAGGTGCCCAGAGACCAAAAATAATAGTCATTAAAATTTTTATATTTATATATATGTATATTTATATGTATATATTTATATATACATATATGTATGTGTCCCTAGGCACGATAACTCTCGTAAAAACGGTCCGATCGACACCAAATTTGGTAGAGATGTGTAATCCTACGTTTATTCAGATGAGTTCGTAAACCAGACATATTGACCTACCGGAAGGGGTAGTTTTGGGGGGTTTTATACCCCAAAAATGGGTTTTTTGCATTTTTCATATGTAATTTTTAAAAATTTTAAATTTTTATTTTGACCATTGGATTTAGCTCAAAAAAACACACAATTTAGTATTTTGAAGCTTTGCTCTATCTCCATTGGTTACCGAGATATTAAAAAGTCTAAAGACAGTACATTGTATTTTGAGGCTCCAATGTTAATCTTATGGAGAATTGGGATGTGTTAATATTTCACTTATTAAGCAATATTTTTGGACGAAACTTGGTATTCATCTTCATTTGGTTGAGATTCATCCATTTAAGGTAAAAAATCTCGGTTTTTGTACTTATCATGGCAGCAAACCTGCATACTCTTTTCCCATGTTAATCATAAGGAGAATAGGCAAACTCTTTTATTTATGGACAGATATTGATGAAACTTACTATATGGCTTTATATGGTCAAAATAAATTTTTTCTATGCTAAAAACCTACTTTTAGTGTCCCCCATGGCAGCATACCTGCATACTCTTTCCCTTTATTTATCATAAGGAGAATAGACATTTATTTCCCTATTTATGAGCACGTGATGAAATTTTGTTTACAAGTTTAGTTGGTCAAAATAAATATTACTAATTTGGAAATTCTCTGAGTACGCAGGTCTGCTGCGACGGGGGGTATTTTTTTGTTTTTTACAGAAAAAAATTAAAATAATCAAATGTTATTTGACACCACTGAATTCAGCTTGAAAAAAAACAAACAATTTTGTATCTTGAATCATTGCTCTATGTCCATTGGTTGCCGAGATATTGAAAGCGGTAAACACAGAACATTGTCCAAATGTTAACCTTATGGGAAATATATAAAATGCTATATATCCATTATTTATCAACATATCTTAATAAAACTTGGTATGTGGCTTCATCTAGTAGAGATATACTTGATTATGGCCTTAAGTTCCCCATTTTTGACATTTCAGTGGCAGCAAACCTGCATACTCGCATTTCCCATGTTATTCTAGTGGAGAATATTCTTGCATGCTTATTTATGAACACACGTTGACAAATCTTGATGTAAAGCACCATTTTAATTATTTATTGAAGCATTTGAAATTCGCTGAGTATGCAGGTCTGCTGCAATTTTTTTTACATAGAAAATTTAAAAAAAAAATCAAATTTTAGTTTACACTGCATTGAGTTTAGCTAAAAAAAGAAAAAAAAGTAGGAAAACACATCGCAAAAAACGTTTAAATATGATGTTTTCAAGCAAAATTTTTATTTTCAAACATTTCGTCATCAAAAATTAAAAATTAAGAATATTTTTTTTAATAAATACCCTTGTTGCAGCGAAATATTCTCCACTAGAATAACATGGGAAATGCGAGTATGCAGGTTTGCTGCCACTGAAATGTCAAAAATGGGGAACTTTAGGTCATAATCAAGTATATCTCTACTAGATGAAGCCACATACCAAGTTTTATTAAGATATGTTGAGAAATAATGGATATATAGCATTTTATATTTTTCTCATAAGGTTAACATTTGGACAATGTTCTGTGTTTACCGCTTTCAATATCTCGGCAACCAATGGACATAGAGCAATGATTCAAGATACAAAATTGTTTGTTTTTTTTCAAGCTGAATTCAGTGGTGTCAAAAAACATTTGATTATTTTAATTTTTTTCTGTAAAAAACAAAAAATACCCCCCGTCGCAGCAGACCTGCGTACTCAAGAGAATTTCCAAATTAGTAATATTTATTTTGACCAACTAAACTTGTAAACAAAATTTCATCACGTGCTCATAAATAGGGAAATAAATGTCTATTCTCCTTATGATAAATAAAGGGAAAGAGTATGCAGGTATGCTGCCATGGGGGACACTAAAAGTAGGTTTTTAGCATAGAAAAAATTTATTTTGACCATATAAAGCCATATAGTAAGTTTCATCAATATCTGTCCATAAATAAAAGAGTTTGCCTATTCTCCTTATGATTAACATGGGAAAAGAGTATGCAGGTTTGCTGCCATGATAAGTACAAAAACCGAGATTTTTTACCTTAAATGGATGAATCTCAACCAAATGAAGATGAATACCAAGTTTCGTCCAAAAATATTGCTTAATAAGTGAAATATTAACACATCCCAATTCTCCATAAGATTAACATTGGAGCCTCAAAATACAATGTACTGTCTTTAGACTTTTTAATATCTCGGTAACCAATGGAGATAGAGCAAAGCTTCAAAATACTAAATTGTGTGTTTTTTTGAGCTAAATCCAATGGTCAAAATAAAAATTTAAAATTTTTAAAAATTACATATGAAAAATGCAAAAACCCATTTTTGGGGTATAAAACCCCCCAAAACTACCCCTTCCGGTAGGTCAATATGTCTGGTTTACGAACTCATCTGAATAAACGTAGGATTACACATCTCTACCAAATTTGGTGTCGATCGGACCGTTTTTACGAGAGTTATCGTGCCTAGGGACACATACATATATGTATATATAAATATATACATATAAATATACATATATATAAATATAAAAATTTTAATGACTATTATTTTTGGTCTCTGGGCACCTTAAAACGAAAAAGTAACATGGTCCCGGGCTTAGGTATTACCATGAGACCTACGGTAATAGCTTATTCCCTATGGGAAATTCGATAAAAATCAATTTTTGAGGGGTAAAATCCCCCTTACCCCCCTTCCAATAATCCGATCGGGCTGATTTTCGAAATACTCCGAATAATTACCACTTTACACCTCCATACCAAATTTCATTATGATCGGACCATTTTTGTGACCGCTATCGTGCTTACAGATACATAGATATATAGATAAATATATATATGGATAAATATATATGTGTATATATAAAAATTCAAAAGAATGTTGTTTTTGGCTTCTGGGGGCCCCAAAATGAAAAGTTATGATGGTCCTGGTCTTGAGTCTTACCATGAGACCTACGGTAATAGCTTAATTTCACTAAAGGGAAATTCGCTAAAAAGGCAGATTTTAATGAATTACGGCTCGGCAAATTGCGGCCATACCGTACGTCTGACATACAAAATGTAAATATGAAAACTGATCGGCATTAAAAGAGCTACATTTTTGCTAAAATAAAGATTTTTGATAAAACTAACCGTTTTTGAGATATAAGCTAAAATATATATTTTGGCTGCAATCTTGGCGGCCATTTTGAATTTTTGGGCATGTTCCCAAGGTGCGATTAATGGCGATTTTTGAGGGGTTAATAAGGGCACTCTTAGCTATCATTTAAAAAAAAATCGCTCGTGTTGCAATTTTTTTGGGGTTCAACACTAAAATGATTCCACTAATAAGTCGTTAAAAATAAAAGACGATAGTAAACTTGATGATCAACAGTTTGAAACGTATGGGTTAACAAACAAATCTATACATTGTAAATCATGATGAAATCGTGTTTTAAACATAAACTCTATTTATTTGGTACTGTAAACAAAATTTTGCTTTGTTTTAGCAGCAGATGTTAAATATTTATTTTTACTGGCACTATACTTGTATTTATTTGCTAGCCTACCTCTTGTCGATTAAAAAATATAATTCTTCTGGTTAGAAAAAAACTGCTTAATAAATCAGCAATGGTTTCAAAAAGAGAAGTATATGGATCTCCTGGAGTAGTAAAACTATTTAATAAAATAACGTATTTTGTAGATTAATAAAAATACATTTAGATTTTCATTTACGGGTTTTTCAGGCATTGACCAATGATTCCATATTTTCCCTATCATCTATCGCCTACAAGTAATTCATTGACACAAAAATGGCCACGATAAGTTTAGTAGTTTTCTCTCTAGACACTTGAATGCACTCTTTTATCATATAAAATATTCAGTGATTTGAGAACATGATCTGCCAATGATGTTGTTTAAGGGGTGGGGGGGACCATCGATGAATCTTCAGGGTCGCACTAAAACACCATCTCGTTTACACTGATCAAATTAAGTCCTCATTGTAATTTGCAGCAATCAGAGATAAAAAAATTACGCATATCACTGATATCTCAAGTGGGAAAATCATTCAAGTAACTTGCAATGAGTACTAAGTGGTTGAGGACAGAGGAATTTCCCGCCAATTTGTTAGATATTACGTAGAGTGACATCGTGTACGTGAGCATTCTTCTGTGTATATACATATGTTTCACCAACTACAAATGAGCAGTTCTAACTGATTGCAGGGATTTACAAATTACCTCACAGACTTAATATTAAACTTAAATCCGGCCACTTCTCCCTATGTCAGCCCACCCCGCGACTGGCTCGTGAGGGGCCGCGCCCAAGTTAAACGCCGACAAACATGGACAATTTTTAGTCCTAAACTAGAACTTTTCTTACACCTTTTTTACGCCATTAAATGTGCCGTTTGACTGGTTCGTCCTAAGGCCACGCCCTAATATTATTTCCGTCATAGACGCCTCTAATGTCCACCAAACCTGGAACTTTTCCTCTCATTTCCCATTAACGCCCTTGATTGTAAAACCTATAACTTTCCTGTCCTGCAAGTTCCCCACCAGGACTATATACAATTAATGGCGTGAAAATATGAATACATGTTTAACAATTCAACCAATGGATATCCAAAGGCCCTGAAGGCCTTATTGGACTTCTAGCCAATCGGCCACCTAAGGCACATAATTTATGAATAATTGTAGGCCTGCAATATTTTATAAAATCATCATCCAATTTAGACGAATGGCGCTCCTACCAACTGGTGGTCTTTCAACTTTGGCGGCGCTAGACTTTTACAACGGTCCAAGGTTGCATCTCGTCTCCTATCCGTGACAGTGTCCAAGCTACCTCCCGAGAGACGGCTAGCTGTAGTCACATAGACAACCATGGTCGTTGACGACCCACCGCTCCAGGAAGTGGTCGTTGACGACCGGCCTATCCTTGCCTTGGTCGTTAGTCTCGCCTTGTTGTCCCGAACCTTGACGTGGACAGTCCTTAGTTTAGTCGCTCCAATGAGTGCGCACAGCATACACAGACCTACAGAGAGTGAGTGGTGCGTGTAGCCTTGTGTGGTGGAGGAAACAACACGGGGTTCCTACAGATACATAGCAGCATAGGGCAACAACCGCGAGGAGAGTGCTTATTATATGTAACTATTGGATTAAGAATCTACAGATTTGTTATTCCAAACCGCAAGAATAAAACAATACCCCTGTCGCAGCAGACCTGCGTACTCAGCGAATTTACGAGGGAAATTAATTTTTTGTATTTTCCTCATAAACTCCAAGAGGTGAGGAATGGGGAATGTAGGTTTACTGTCATGTAAACCTACATGTCATGTAAACCCCCAAGGCAGCAGACCTGCTGCGTACTCAGCGAATTTCCTGAGGAATTTGAGATTTTGTATTTTCCCCAGCGAATTTCCTAAGGAATTTGAGATTTTGTATTTTCCCCATGGACACCATAGAACTAAGTAAGTAGGTTTATTGCCATAGTATGTTGTTAAAATGTTAGTTGTTAGGAAATGTGAAAATGTTAGTTGAGTAAGGTAAAAATCAAATTTTATCAATATTCGGCACTATTTAATATTCCCCATAAACCCCATAGGGTTGAATATGTAGGTTTTTCCACAACATAGGTGTTGTAAATAAATATCAGTTAAACTTTACCTAGTGAATGTACATACCAAATTTTACCAAGTTATGTCAATAGATAAGCGAGATACAGGGTTTTATTGATTTCCTATAAGATTATCACTGTCACTATTCTGAGACAGGGACCTATATAGTGGGTATTTTAACCTGATTATGAATGAGTATAAAACATAACCAACACTATAGGTAGGATAACAATTTGAGGCAGATAAACCAAATAAAAGAGGAATCGCAATGCATTAATCAGCCCATGGCATGATTTCTATTACAACGCTAATTTTGTCAAACGTGAAACTCTCATTGACTTTTTTTATGATGAACTTGAAATATCATTGATGATGCTTGTTGATTAAATAAATCAAACGGGATAATTTAACTCTGCATGATGATAGTAAGTTAAAAAAATCCAATTTTAGTATTGAAAAATTTAATCACACAAATTAATTAAAAGAAATCAAAAAGGCAAATATGGAGGGCAAATTTCACTTTGGATTTCTCTAATGACAATGGGAACGTTGGAGACAATGTGAATGCATTCATTACAATGACCAAAGCGATAAACAGAGCTTAGCCAACAATGGAGAACTTTTCTCTATTGGAAGGACGGTTGCCATCCACAACCAACAGAGGGGTTCCGACACTCAACATACAACACACGTGTTGAAACTAACATCTTGGAGCAAAATGGCGTCGTTATTATGAGTTTAAATGATGTTGTTGATAATGAGGTGATTAACAAACTGCATTTAACTTCTAGGTTTACATAAGTGCTAAATTGGTATAAAGAACAGTTAACTGTACATTTTATTATTTGCGGGTGATAACGATAGTTGAAAGAGATTTGTGCGTACAAATTTTTCATTTTACCATTGCAGAATTCGCAACATCGCGAAATAACCCAATTTTTGCTTTGCCAACCTTCGTATGCGTATAGTATAATTTTGATGTGAACGTATTATCGTTATGGAGTCTAGTTATACATAATTTTTTGTTTCTAAAGAGGTGCGTTTAGAGCCAAAATGTTGATTTCAAGATCATGGTCGCCTATGGATAGATTGTTCTGCCAAACTTCGCACACGCACATAGTGGATATATCATTACATCTGGTGATCAGCTAAACATTTTTAGGGGAAAGATACATTGCAAGAGGTTGAAGTTATACGGTTTTTGGGTCTTAAAATTGATCAAAATTCAAATTGGGATATCCAAATAGATGACATATGTAAAAAAATTAAATCCGGTTTGTACGTTTTACGTAAAATGTCAAAGGTTTGCTCAGGAGACACTTTAAGAAAAATATATTTTGCACTAATTCATTCACGCATATCGTTTGGAATTATTTTATACAGCAGAACCTCTTTGTCAAGCTTAAAAAAAAATAGTCCTTCAAAAACAAGCTGTTTAAATAATATCAAATTTAAGAAAATCTGATTCAGTAATTTTTTTTTTAATTGGGTATTTTAACAGTTTTTTCACAATACATTTTGGAAGTATGCTTATATGTAAAGACAACACTTGGTTAACTCGCCCAGTTTTGGATCAACCCACAAATATTCAACCAGAAACAGATATAAAATTTTATATCCTGTTCATACAATAAAATTTCTTGAAAAGAAACCCACATACGTGGGGGCGAAATATTACAATGAATTACATTCTGAAATAACAGAAGTAAAAGATTTTGCCAAATTTAAAAAGAATTTGAAGGGTTACTTGCTTCTTAGAGCTCTTTATTCTCTCGAAGAATTCTTTCTAAGAATAATTATTTCGATAAAAAATGGTTGTTTAATTTATTAATGATACTATTATTCAGGTTAAAATGACGCCATTCATGTATACTTCATGTATATATTTTGAATAATCATAATGAATTGAGTTGAATTGAATTTAATTGAATAGGTACCATAAGAGTATCATAAATAAGTATGTTACCCAAGCAGTAACTGGGAAATTGTTTCTTCTAGCCATAACTGTGTTTATTCCTGTTGCTTATCAGCACATAAGACTTTACAACATAATATGTTCAACTCATTACTTTATAAGCTCCGTAAATTTTGTTCTTCCAAATAAATGATATATGAGAAATAAATAGTTTTTATTTCTGTAACAGATTGTTGTATTAAGTTCAAATTTGGCATAAACCTTGGTTTTGATGAACCAAAGCAAAGTCAATTTTCAGTAATATAATTATTTTCTCCAGTGTGTATTTTCTAAATGGCAGTCATTTTATTATTATTATTTTTTTAACTGAACTTTCTCAAAAACTGTAAATTTGATCATAATTTATAAGAGACAAAAAGTTGACAAATTAAATCACCTAAACATTGATACTATGATTGTAAAAATCCGACAACAAATAAGGGACTTATTAAGAATATTATAGAAAAATAAATAAAATTTGCATTAATTATAAGGTAAAATCAATGTTTTTCTGCGAAAACATCTCAATAACTCCGTAATTCATTGTCACATCTTTACATACTATTGGTATCAATGTTTAGATCATTTAATTTGTCAACTGTTGTGTCACAAATAAAATGTTTATAAAATTTACCGTTTTTTAGAAAATTGAGTTTAAAAATCTAAAATGGCCGCCATTTTGTAAATACACATTGTAAAAAAAGTAATTATTTTCCTGAAAATGGACATTGGTGTGATAAAGGTCCATGCCAAATATGAACTTAATATAACAATCTGTTACAGACATAAAAATTATTAAATAAATATAAAAAACAAAATGGCGGCTAGTGGCTTAAAAAAGCGTTTTTGGTCATATGTTTACAGGAACTTTTTTGCTTATTTTAATGTGAACAATACCCTCCTTAACCATTGGAATGTTTTTTATGAACACCCTGCATAAATAATGGAGCAAGAGTGTCAAATTCAGAACTTGCTCATGGATCCCCTGAGGGGGCTATGTGTAAACAATGGACAGAGCATGAATTAATTCCTGTACTATAATAACAGTTCATAATATGTCGTCAGGCATGAACCTCGCCGGTTATCTTGGCTTAAATGATCCACTCATTAATTGTTTGTTCAAAATTAAATCAACGGAAGGTCAGTAAACTAAGTGTCATATGAAGGATTTTTTTCAAATTAATGAATTTTCTGTGGGTTCTGATGGGGTTCCACAAGGGGTCAACTCTGGGCCGATTGGTCTTTATAATTTCTGATGTTCTCCTTTTCTTCATTTTTATTTAATTTAATTAAAAACAGAGTTATGATTATTTGGTCTCTGCTAAATTTGGGATACAATGTGGTAAATTTTATAGTCTAAAATAAATTTTAAGTGAGTCGGTGGCGTATTGGTTAGCGCGCCAGACTTTGGGTCCATGGCAGCGATGTCGTGGGTTCCAATTCGCGTTCTGCCAGTAACTATAATCAGTAGGCTACCATTCCCTCTGAATTGTAGCGGCTCACCCCTTACTTTGTCTAATACAACCACACATTTTCCCATCCAAGGATTTTTTGGATTTTTTTCACAAGTAGGGTTTGTTTTTGTCCACCGGGAATCGATTGGAGCTGATGCCATGACTGGGACTGTCTTGTGCCAACTTCAAAGTGCCATTTTATCCTTATGGACATTTTTGTAGTTAATTTTAACAAAAGTCAACTGATAACTATATAAATAAACCAACGTTATTTAAATTTAAACCGTGGAGTGCAGTATTTTTTCACTAGAAATAAACTTTTCATTCATTCAGTACTGAACACAAAGAGAGCTTATAATCTCAGACACAAACAAATGGGTCATAGAAATAATCACTTATCACAGTCAATGAATGTGCAATAAATGATAGCCTTTAGCCTATTAACAACAGAGGTTTCGCTTGGCATATCCGACAGATGATCCTGTGTGGGTAGATTACATCAACAGACATCAGCGTATTGTCCCAAGCCCCGACACAGTTTTGACATCAATAACTCCAGCTGGGAGGCTGCAACTTCGTCATCATGTTAGCGCAACTAGATAGATGCCAATCACCATAGCTATCAATCTATTATGTAGAAATAGAGATGTATTTCCAATAGCCACAAGCCTTAATAGTTGTTAGGAAACTTTAGCAGCGTATGGTTACGTGCTTAAGTGGGTTTTAATTTCTGATAATGTTTATAACAATTCAATACGTCTAAGGATATCAAAAATTCAGTTGACCTGAATCAATTAATTAGGTAATAAAAAAGATTTATAACTGATACATCTGTTCTTCCTGGTTAGCAACAAGCAATTTTTCATACAAAAGAAGTCTAATTATTCAATAAAGGAGTAACTGGTTACGGAGGAAATCGAAAAATGAATTTCCCATGTTATTCTTATGGGAAATCAACGAAATCCTGTATCTTGCTTATGTTGGCATAATTTAATCAATTTTGGTTTTTATATTATCTAGACAGGGTTTAACTTTGCTTCCAAAACCTATAAGTAAGGCAACAAACCTACATACTCACCCCATGGGATCTATGGGAAAAATTAAAAAGTGCCAGATTCTATACAATATTGTGTTTACTTTCACCAAGGGTTTTTTAATGAGAGATTAACATTCATTTTCTAACAATAACCCGTGGCAGCAAACCTAAATTCTCATTCTTATGGTGTTTTTATGAAAAAAGTGAAAATCTTATATTTTATTAGAAATTCCCTAAATTTCGAAGGTCTCCTGTGAGGGGAGGGGATATTGAAATGCATTTTTTTTTATAAAAAAAAGAATCTTAGTAAATTAGCTGATAACTGAAGAAACCCCAAGTGTTACAGTTTGAACTCGTGGATCATAAAATTAATACCAGAAGTGCAGCACCTGTAGTTGTATATTTATATATTCTGAAAGGGGAGTGAGCAAAGCAAAGAAGCTCGACATAGGACAAATGAGCGCAGCCAGCGAGCTCTTGTTGAAAAGATGAAAGCAGCTTATTTTAAATCCGGATCAAAGAATGACCTTGAAAATTTTAAAAATTATTTTCATTTTAAATTAAAGAAGTATGCTTTACGTTTAATCCTTAAAAAGATGTATGCACAGGCTAAACATTCATGCCAAATTTGCTTGGCAAATGAAAAAAAACATCAATTAACATTTTAAAAGAACAAATATCTACCCTAATTTAAATTATAGTATCGGTACCAACAAACAATCCAAATATCAGCAGACCCTGTTTGGCAAGTATCTTAGTGAAGAAGAGATGAGGCTTGAGAGGAAAAATTATGTTCATGAACACAAAAAATTCCAAGCTTTTTGATTGTGAAATGTTAGGCAAGCATGATTTTTCTCATTTTTTCACACTTTTTATTGTACGAGAAATCCGCGTATACCGTTAGAAAGGTATAGCCCTGTATATGACCAGGATCCCATTCTAATTCACATCGGACTCTAGGGCTACGCCCCACAGGCTTTCTAAAGTCCAATGTTAATCTTATGGAGGAAGGATAATTGATTGAATCATCAGACAGCTGTTGTAAAAACAACTGGTAGAAAACCAGGTAGAACCACTGTCTGGTTTGAGTAATAAAATATTTTTTAACTTCTTCAGTGTGAGCAACTGAAATTTCGGTCGAATTTCGAGCATGAGGCGATCTCTAGTTTAAATTCAAATCTCAAAACTGATAATGTGATTAGAACTTTTAAGTCGCTGTATTTATTGGCCCTATTATTGTTGCTCTTATATCCGTAAAGTACTTAGGAATTATATTTCCATTACGTGCATTTTTTATCTGAAAAGTGCTTTGAAACGATATATTGTTTTGCCACCGCCATCGATTCTGCGAATATAATTTGTCTGCATTATTATTATTTCAAAACCAATATGATTCCATTCGATTCGCAAACCAATCAAGATAGGAATGTTGTCATCCAGCACTTTTTGGTTTGAAATTTTTTTTACAACGTTTATTTTATATGCGCTTGCCTTCCCCCCATTAGGAACCCCAGTCTTTTTTTTTTGTTATATGGTTACCTTGCACTTTTCAGAACAAGGTCTAAGGTAAACATTTTGATGGTACTCAAAGGGACGATAATGTGCCATGTATTAGGCTTATAATCTATTATCACACTAACTGATGACTGCTTAAGCTGCTGTGTTACAATACCTCATAACAGAAAAAGGTAGCCTAATATACCTACGTGTATTTGAATTCCAGTTTTGTGTATCAAGGGTTCTGCAGCAAGTCCTGAGACTGTTGTTCAACAGCAGCGCGGATTCACGCTCCTCAATATATTTTCAATAATTATCAAAATTACAATATCCATTGGCCCCTAAACTACTATTGAACCACATTATCTCTGAAGTAAAGTGTTCAAAAGCGACAATCATCAAAACATATCTGCACTATGGGTTGAACAAATGCATACATAGGCCTTATTTGGTCACAAGACTATACCTAGCCAGGTTTCAGCTGTAAACTTCATTTTAAAAGCATTACAATAGCGTGAATTTTTCCAATTAGGCCTTTTTTTAATAAATCACCGAATTAGACATGAAATTAGTGCTTCTTAAATCAGTAGTTTGCCGGCTAACCATTTTTATAAAAAACTTTTAACTTAACACTAAAGGTCCTCTAAATACAATGGAAGATCATTTGCAAATGAAATATATTGTTATGGTAAAGTACATGAATATAGCTGAAGAAAAGTGGAGACATATGGACCAACAAAAACATAAATTTGCAGGAGTAAAGTTTTGACTACCTACCTATATTCCGTTGTAAAAATTGTTAGACTAGTTTTTATTTATTTTTTTACAGCATTTAATGGTATCTGTTTGTTCCTTATTTTACATAGCTTCGAATACAATAAGCCTGTAAAAATCTTGTCGAATAACCAACGATCTAATTCCTAGGCGATAAAAAAGAAATACGGGATGTCATGTCTTCAGAACCATGTTAGCCTATTTTTATGAGAAATTCTTTTGTAAATCGGCCTAATCTCGTCACATAACTAAAATGGTAGGTGAAGTATGCAAGGCCGTTAGTTTTTGTAACCCTGATTGAACACAGAGACTACTGTATTGAATCCTTCATCCTTATCCCAGCTACTATCAACATCAAATAATAACCAATCCCCTGCATACTAATCATGGGGTTTCAGCAAAGGGAATACGCTGGCCTACACTTAGGCCGGTTCCCACGTGGGCGCCAGACGCGACACGACGAGAGCGACAGAAGCGACGCCAGTGGAATGCTTGTAACGCCATTAGGTTGTAGATTGTTGTGTTCTACGTGGACAAGCGTTGCGGGCGACACAGGCGACACCAGCGTCTTTCAATGATTGAAACAATTACTAAAAAATATATCACACAACAATCATTGTCGCTGTGAACGCTAGCGTCGACGGTGGGCGCGTTCTATGTGAGCGAGCTGTCGACACCAGCGACAGCAGTAACACTTGTGCGCATCAGATATGATTTCCAAAATACACTCGCAACGCACGCTGTAAAAGCGTTGCTCTTGTCGCCCACTAAGAACGCTCCAATGCTTATACATTGGTTTGAAATTTTGTCGCTCTCGTCGCGTCGCATCTGTCGCCCACGTAGGAACCGGCCTTAGAGACTGTAAAGACCATTATACTTAGGCCTACCAAAACAACATTCAGTGTAATTCCCTTATGATACCAACTTAAACATTGTTCAAGCCTGCAAATGATAACTTTGCACAGTTAGGCCTGTGGTAAGTTATTGCTTACCGTCTGCAGGAATCTCTTAAACGCCAAGTGCTGTCTCCCCATAAATTTTTATTTGCACACTGTTATGGCAGTCACCCAACCAGGTTTTAAACTTAGGCCCTATGACTTAACTTTGTTGTCGGAGTCTAAATATTTTGTAACTTTGACAGTTAGTTTTCTGCAACTAGTAAATAAAAACAGAATCGGCTGTGTCTGGCCATGCACCGGCTAAATCTACGTGACCTCTGACTCTTCTGCATTTTACTTAGGCCTAGACCTACTATTCTATATTCCTCAACCTAGACAAGGTAACTATTTCTTCAAGAAAAAAGATTAAGTCCTGCAACAAATCCCATTATCAATATTGATAGGCCTGTACGTTTCAGTAGGCTTACTGGCGAAACTTTGTTATCCTACTCCGTTATTGTCGATGTGGGAATTTTGATATTGCAATAGTAGGCCTATTGCTATTCTATCGATGATACAATTAAATACGCTGTTTCATGTTGAGATTATTTATTTTTGCAAATTCTATACACATTTTATGGTTGTTGTTAATGTTTAATGTTACCTATTGCTGATATTGTTGTCATTCATAATTTTATGTTACTGTAATGATTTCTTACGCTTGAAAGTTATTTATTGTTGATTTTGTTATTGCTGTTACTAGTATTGAGATGATTAGTGCGCCACTGTTAATCTTTAGTAATGTACTGAATTGTCTTTTTCTTGTTTCTTGTTTGGTATTCATTTCAAATTGGTGTTGTATTGTTGGAAGAAATAAATAAAACACGATACAATTGATTACAATATAATCACCTGATTTAATTTTATTCTAATAATTAAATATAGGCCTACATATTATGTAAATTTTGACAATGAAACAAACATAGGGTATGCAGAATAAGTAGGCCTTGAACTGAAAATAACAAAATCAAGTACAAGTTTTAGCTAAATAACCTATAACATTATTAAAGAACAACACAAAATAAAGTTTATTGTGGGTAGGTGTATCTTAAGGCCGGTGCACACATCAACAGCCAGACGTACGCAGAAGGACGGAGCAAAAATCCCTCCCCAGGTTATTAAATGTTGCAACGCACACAGACGTCCGTCTGTCTGAACATCTAAGAGATGGACATCTGTGTGCGTTGCAACATTTAATAAGTTAACCTGAGGAGGGATTTTTGCTCCGTCCGTCTGCATACATCCGTCTGTAGCAGTGTGCGCCAGACTTTAATTGTGAGAAGAAGCAGACTGTCAGACTTTGTTAGACCTAAAATGGCATCACACAACTGCTGTCATAATATGAATCAGAAAGGTATAAACATCGCTGTCAATAAAAGTGACAGAGGTGTACAGTTGGATTGTTAGGTTAGATTATTATAGGCCTAATGATAGATTTTTGTTAATGACTGTATTACGCACATCTTAACTCAAACGGTTACAACTATAGAATAATTGCAATATCTAAATTTCCAAATCGATAATAACGGTGGAGTAGGATAACGAAGTTTCGCCGACTTACTTGTTAGCTATGAATGGAATGAATTAAAAACATCGACTAGAAACCTTGAGGTGCTTAGTAATGTGTTAAAACTGTTGGGCTACATAAGACTAGCATACATGTAACTACCGAAAACTGTTGGAATATTGTATATCAGGGAACGAAGGCGAGCACAATGGAGACTAATTAACCCGTTCACGGCGGCATGGGAGCAATCGCTCCCATACAGAACTTTTTATGCTATCCTGGTGGGTGCAATCTCTCCCAAGCTGCAATTCGAAACTAATTTTTCAGGACATGAAACAGGAACAGGACAAGAAATCTGAAACCTTGCACAGCACTAGGCCTACTCAGTAACAGTAGGATATTGTATTTGGTTACCAAGTGGGTTTCCCCTCAACAGTGCTGTTGTTACAGTAGGCGTGGCGCTTTCGATAAAGGATGGCGCTTAGGTACACGAAAAATATGCCATCGTGAACGTGTTAAGACATCTAGGCCTATAACTAACTCAAGTTTAGGCCCAGATGTTACACCAAAAGAATTAGGCCTAATTGATTTGAAATATTCTAAGGTGATGGTGATTTCCGGTGAAAAAATCAAAAGATATACCTAGTTTTAGCCTACATTACACTTTCGGTAATAAAACCAAGAACTGAAAGCTACCCTGGGCCAGGTAAGGGAAATTGTAAGCATAACCTCAAAATCAATCACATTAATGAATCATGATTTACTGAAGGAATTGAATTCTACTTACGGTCTTTTGATATCACTCAGGCATTGTCTGAAGAACCACGATGAAGCAACGCTGGCAAAAATGCTTAAAACTAGACGATAAGCCTTTTTTCAATTTGTTGAGGTTACATATTTCGGCACGAAAACACACACACTCGTAAACAAAACTGGAGCAGACAGCTAGAGCTAGAGCAGAGCAGACCAAAAACACAGAGGAATACAGTTAGTTTTGTTGTATAATCAGCTGTCAAGCCGGTGTCTGAAAGAAGGAAGGTCAAGGCCCAATGAGTGAAAGCATTGATTGAAGCAAAGATTTGACCATTCAATGCCACGCGTCAAATTCGTAGGGTCCCATAGCAACTATTCTCGTAGCGCCAACAGTTTGGGTTTTTCAGTAGGCAAGAAAATTGTAATGTGTCTATTAACAATTACAGCGTCGCCGATTCCAGGAAATATAAAAATTGTATCGAAAATACAAGATTATGACCTTTATTGTGGTTTAGGTCAGTTTAATTTTACTTGATCATTGTTGTGATATAATACACCGTCATAAAATATGCATGTACATTGAAAGTGACATTCAGGGCCGGACTTAGAGAAGTGCGACAGGACAACCTCACCTGTCCCCGGGCTTTAATACAAAGGCCCCACGCTTGTAGGGGAAAAATATGGGAGAAAACTGTTTGTAGATGTGCTTTTCAGTGGCCACGGCCGAGAGACGGCCGTTTGGATCTCAAAATGTTGTACTGCCATGAAAAGTAGTGAAAAACAACACGAAAGTGGTTATATTTTATGTCATTCGTAAGGTGAAATTCTGAACTTTCTTACTACAGTGTACTGTAGTAATTACATTGGTTTCATCAAGACAAGAACAGAACTAAAGGCATGCAACTAGGCCTAAGGTAAATATAATACTTAAAACTTAAAATTTCTTGTCACTGGGTAAACATGAAAGAAATTACCGTTGTGTTAAAACGTAAAAACGCTTAAACATTCTTAATTAATTAGATATTATTTAGTGTGGGGTCTTAATAGTAAAGTGCCACATTGTGGATCAGTACACATTTTGCAAAACATGTATTACTTTTTATCGTATCCAGTTTTCCATTTGTGATACACTAGTACTTAATAACTTTATTAGAAACAAAAGTTGGTAACATGTTTGGGTATAGTTATTAGAGTACTCACCAGGCAGCGTTGATGGGAGATGTCTAGCCGACGACACCGGGTATTGTGACAGGTCGTCCCCTCCCCGGCCACCATCTCAACCTTATCACAAACTCCTTTCTATCACTAGTGCCTTCCTATCACAAGCGACTACCTGTCACAGGTGGCTTATCACCTTTCGCGACATTGACTTTGACCTTTACCATCCGCACTACTTCTCGGTACCACCAGATAAGGGAATTTTACCATTGCAAGTGTGGAGTGTAATAGATAACAACCACAACACGCTAGATGAGGCATTCATATGTCAACTAATGTTTCAATTTTATCTTTCAGTTGAAAAGGTTCTTTAAGATAAATACAACCGAGCTAATACAAAATGTTAATCCTATCCTATACTATAATGTGAGGAGAGTGTGTGGCGGTGTATTTATCCTGAGCTCCAATTGTAGCCGGTAGATTTAGCTTAAACTTTGCATATAAGAGTGTTTGGCCCGAAAATAAGCTCTGAAATCGATCTAGAAAACGATCAAAAACTTTGGATTTTGTTATTTAGTTTTTTTATTTTCAATAATTTTTCTACATTTTCTTTTTTTTTTTTATTCAACCAGCTACATTTACTACAATGCTCTCAATGACACTCTTTTGCTTTACCACTGACTAAATAGGAAAAATCAACCGGAAAATGTTTCGAATTCATGACTATATAATTGAACATATAGTATATTGCTTTACAACATTTAAAACTTAATATGGACATTTACAAAAAACTTGATATTTTATTGTTGATTTAATTATTTGCTATGGAAAATGGCAAAATGTCAAGAATACTTTATCGAAAACAATTTTTTTTAGTAAGGGAGAAGAGTTTGCAGACGGTTAAATCCAAGGGATAAACTCGATTCTGGGATAGCGGTCGGCAAAATTGCTGCCCAACTCAATTTTGAAGAATGCGGACTCAGACTACAATTTTAAAGTTTTGTTTTACCAACAAAGTTATTACATTTATATAGTTAGAGGTTTTATTTACTTTTTTTATATTTTTATGCTTTAGTTTCATATTTAATTTTATCTTATGTAAACAACAAGATTGGTAACTTTTCTTTCCGTACACAATAAAATATAAGGCCTACAAAACTCCTATAGGCATTGACTATGTACACTCTATGGGGTATTCGTAAATGTGTTTTAAACTATAATTAATTTGAAATTGTTGAAAAACTATAAATAACAAAAGTATAAATATTATAGGTATTAAAATATTATAGGTATAACCAACTACATAGTAAAGGTTATTTAGATTGTTTGTTTATCACATTTATCATTTAGACAATCCCATTAAAATACGTTTTATAGTTAAGGTGCCGATGTTTGAAATCGTACAATATGTAGTAAAATATAAAGATTTCTAAAATTTTATGGAAAAAGGAAAAGTTTTACGAAACTTGGTAGTATTTAGAAGCCTCTTGGTATAAAAGTGGTACACAACATATGTCTACGGAGAGGATGGAGGAAGCAGATCATCACTCTTCGTGAGGTGCCTGCGCTGAGCATCTAGTGCCACTGACTAATTCACTTCATGAGGAGCCTGCACTCAGTAACTAGTGCCACAGACTAACTCACTTTTTGAGGAGGCTGCGCTGAGCATCTAGTGCCACTGACTAACTCACTTCGTGAAGAGCATGCACTCAGTAACTAGTGCCATAGACCAACTAACTTTGTGAAGAGAATGCGCTGAGCAACTAGTGCCACTGACTAATTCACTTCGTGAGGAGCCTGCACCCAGTAACTAGTACCACTGACTAACTCGTTCGTGAATAGCATGCACTCAGTAACTAGTGCCACAGACCAACTAACTTTGTGAGGAGGCTGCGCTGAGCAACTAGTGCCACTGACTAAATCACTTCATGAGGTGCCTGCGCTGAACAACAAGTGCCACTGACTAGTTTACTTCGTAAGGTACCTGCGCTGAGAAATTAGTGCCACTGACTTACTCACTTCGTGAGGAGCCTGCACTCAATAACTAGTGCCACTGACAACTCACTCCGTGAGGTGTCTGCGCTTAGCAAATAGTGCCATTGACTAAGTCACTTCGTGAGGAGCCTGCACTCAATAACTAGTGCCACTGACAACTCACTCCGTGAGGTGTCTGCGCTTAGCAAATAGTGCCATTGACTAAGTCACTTCGTGAGGAGCCTGCACTCAATAACTAGTGCCACAGACAACTCACTTCGTGAGGTGCCTGCGCTGAGCAACTAAGGCCACTGTCTAGCTCACTTTGTGAGATGATTGCGCTTAGCAAGTAGTGCCACTTTCTAACTCACTTCGTGAGGTGCCTGCCCTCAGTAACTAGTGCCACAGACTAACTCACTTCGTGAGGTGCGTGCGCTTAGCAACTAGTGCCATTGACTAAGTCACTTCGCGAGGTGCCTGCGCTGGGCAACTAGTGCCATTGTCTAACTCACTTCGTGAGGTGCCTGCGCTTAGCAACTAGCGCCATTGACTAACTCACTTCGTAAGGAGCCTGCACTCAGTAACTAGTGCCACTGTCTAGCTCACTTCGTGAGATGACTGCGCTTAGCAAGTAGTGCCACTGTCTAACTCACTTCGTGAGGTGCCTGCACTCAGTAACTAGTGCCACAGACTAACTCACTTCGTGAGGTGCCTGCACTCAGTAACTAGTGCCACTGACTAACTCACTTCGTGAGTTGCCTGCGCTTAGCAACTAGTGCCACTGACTAGTTCACTTCGTGATGTGCCTGCGCTGAGCAACTCAGGCTGATGTCTAGCTCACTTCTTGAGGTGCCTGCGCTGAGCAACTATTGCCACTGACTAACTCACTTCGTGAGGAGTCTGCACTGAGCAACTAGTGCCACTGACTAACTCACTTCGTGAGGAGAATGCACTCAATAACTAGTGTCTAGCTCACTTCGTGAGATGACTGCGCTTAGCAAGTAGTGCCACTGTCTAACTCACTTCGTGAGGTGCATGCACTCAGTAACTAGTGCCACAGACCAACTAACTTTGTGAGGAGGCTGCGCTGAGCAACTAGTGCCACTGACTAAATCACTTCATGAGGTGCCTGCGCTGAACAACAAGTGCCACTGACTAGTTTACTTCGTAAGGTACCTGCGCTGAGAAACTAGTGCCACTGACTTACTCACTTCGTGAGGAGCCTGCACTCAATAACTAGTGCCACTGACAACTCACTCCGTGAGGTGTCTGCGCTTAGCAAATAGTGCCATTGACTAAGTCACTTCGTGAGGAGCCTGCACTCAATAACTAGTGCCACAGACAACTCACTTCGTGAGGTGCCTGCGCTGAGCAACTAAGGCCACTGTCTAGCTCACTTTGTGAGATGATTGCGCTTAGCAAGTAGTGCCACTTTCTAACTCACTTCGTGAGGTGCCTGCCCTCAGTAACTAGTGCCACAGACTAACTCACTTCGTGAGGTGCGTGCGCTTAGCAACTAGTGCCATTGACTAAGTCACTTCGCGAGGTGCCTGCGCTGAGCAACTAGTGCCATTGTCTAACTCACTTCGTGAGGTGCCTGCGCTTAGCAACTAGCGCCATTGACTAACTCACTTCGTAAGGAGCCTGCACTCAGTAACTAGTGCCACTGTCTAGCTCACTTCGTGAGATGACTGCGCTTAGCAAGTAGTGCCACTGTCTAACTCACTTCGTGAGGTGCCTGCACTCAGTAACTAGTGCCACAGACTAACTCACTTCGTGAGGTGCCTGCACTCAGTAACTAGTGCCACTGACTAACTCACTTCGTGAGTTGCCTGCGCTTAGCAACTAGTGCCACTGACTAGTTCACTTCGTGATGTGCCTGCGCTGAGCAACTCAGGCTGATGTCTAGCTCCCTTCGTGAGGTGCCTGCGCTTAGCAACTAGTGCCACTGACTAACTCACTTCGTGAGGAGTCTGCACTGAGCAACTAGTGCCACTGACTAACTCACTTCGTGAGGAGAATGCACTCAATAACTAGTGTCTAGCTCACTTCGTGAGATGACTGCGCTTAGCAAGTAGTGCCACTGTCTAACTCACTTCGTGAGGTGCATGCACTCAGTAACTAGTGCCACAGACTAACTTACTTCTTGAGGAGCCTGCGTTGAGAAACTAGTGCCACAGACTAACTCACTTCATGAGGTGCGTGTGCCTAGCAACTAGTGCCATTGACTAAGTCACTTCGCAAGGTGCCTGAGCTGAGCAACTAGTGCCATTGTCTAACTCACTTCGTGAGGTGCCTGCGCTTAGCAACAATCGCCATTGACTAACTCACTTCGTGAGGAGCCTGCACTCAGTAACTAGTGCCACAGACTAACTCACTTCGTGAGTTCCTGCGCTTAGCAACTGCAACTAGTGCCTCTGACTAACTCACTTTGTGAGGAGCCTGCACTCAATAACTAGTGCCACAGACAACTTACTTCGTGAGGTGCCTGCGCTGAGCAACTAGTGCCACTGACTAACTCACTTCGTGAGGAGCCTGCACTCAGTAACTAGTGCCACAGACTAACTCACTTGGTGAGGTGCCTGCACTCAGTAACTAGTGCCACAGACTAACTCACTTCGTAAGTTGCCTGCGCTTAGAAACTAGTGCCACTGACTAGTTCACTTCGTGATGTGCCTGCGCTGAGCAACTCAGGCTGATGTCTAGCTCACTTCGTGAGGTGCCTGCGCTGAGCAACTAGTGCCACTGACTAACTCACTTCGTGAGGAGCCTGCACTGAGCAACTAGTGCCACTGACTAACTCACTTCGTGAGGAGCCTGCACTCAATAACTAGTGCCACAGACAACTTACTTCGTGAATTGCCTGCGCTTAGCAACTAGTGCCACTGAGTAGTTCACTTCGTGATGTGCCTGCGCTGAGCAACTCAGGCTGATGTCTAACTCACTTCGTGAGATGCCTGCGCTGAGCAACTAGTGCCACTGACTAACTCACTTCGTGAGGAGCCTGCACTGAGCAACTAGTGCCACTGACTAACTCACTTCGTGAGGAGCCTGCACTCAGTAACTAGTGCCACAGACTAACTCACTTCGTGAGGAGCCTGCACTCAGTAACTAGCGCCACAGACTAATTCACTTCGTGAGGTGCCTGCACTCAGTAACTAGTGCCACAGACTAACTCACTTCGTGAGTTGCCTGCGCTTAGCAACTAGTGCCATTGACTAACTCACTTCGTGAGGTGCCTGCGCTGAGCAACTAGTGCCACAGACTAACTCACTTCGTGAGGTGCCTGCACTCAATAACTAGTGCCACAGACAACTCGCTTCGTGAGTTCCTGCGCTTAGCAACTAGTGCCACTGACTAGTTCACTTCGTGATGTGCCTGCGCTGAACAACTAAGGCTGATGTCTAGCTCACTTCGTGAGGTGCCTGCGCTGAGCAACTAGTGCCACTGACTAACTCACTTCGTGAGGAGCCTGCACTCAGTAACTAGTGCCACAGACTAACTCACTTCGTGAGGTGCCTGTGCTGAGCAACTAGTGCCACTGATTAACTCACTTCGTGAGGTGCCTGCTCTGGGCTCACCTAATTTTCCTTTTGAGACGAACCGGAGCTGAAATTCTTTTTCTCATTTGACTTACTGGAACTCAACTTCTTTTCCTCATGAGAATAACCGGAGCTCAACTTCTTTTTAAGATTAACAGCTGTCTAATATTTCAATCAATTATCCTTTTCCCATAAGACTATCATTTGAAAGTTTGAAAGCCTGTGGGGGGTAGTCCTGGGGCCCCGATATGAATTATAATGGGATTCTGCTCATCTACAGTACACTACCTATCTAATGGTTTCTGTAGATTTCTCCTACGATGCACACAAGCTGAGAAAAAGGAGGAAAATAAACATGCTTGCCTTTTAATATATATAAATGTTAATGTGTACAGATATACGAGTATTTTTGATGATTACTGATAGTCACGAAATTGGATTTGTCGGGTGTAATTGATTAAGAACTAAAACTAAACGTAACATTTTTAGGAATGAAATATGACTATCAAAATTAATTATATTGTTCGATTCCGAGCAAGAAGTACACTTGTATTATTAAAACTTCTTACTGTTTTGATCTGTATATAGAATGCAGATTGAGTGATTCAGTTTTATAGTGGTCTACACCTTCAAATGTTGCTCTAGGACAATTTGCTGAAACATGAACATCACCCCCATATTACTAATTAATATTTTGGCGACTTTCTGTTTTTTCACAAGGACTTACTTAACTTGTTATTAATTAGAATTATTGCAGACATTTCCATTACTTATTATTATTATTATTATTATTCTTTTTTGTAACTGCCTTTCCTGATTTCAGGTTTAGCTATGGACATCTGTAGGTTCACCTAGTGTGTTTTTACAACTTTGTTATGTTCTAGGGATTACTTCCCCCTAATGACGGAATCAGATTCCAGATACGGAACCGTCGTGAATTTTTTTTTTTTATAATCAGTGTTAGAAAATATCCATAATACTGTAATTTACTAATTAATAATATAAGCTCACCATCACCAACAACAAACTTCAAGAAAATAATACTAAATTTGCTTATTAAAATGACAAATCTCTGGTGCAGTATTACAAATTATTAATTAATTAATTTATTTTTTATAATCAGGAACGACTACTTGGTCAGTTAAGATAAACTAGTGACATTATTTAGTAATGGATTATTATATAAACTATAGGCAATAATATTATTTAGCAGAAAAATCAACATCGGGATGATAGAGTATGTTAGGCATAATTGTTTAATAAATAGTATACTATGGATCGAGCTTCATCCATTTTCATCACTGGAAAACAAAATTTCACTACCCATAAAACCAGCAACAAGAGAACTCAAGAACTCATGAATTCATGTAAACAAACAGAATTAGTCAATGCCGGCGCGGTGGACTGGAGACGCAATGTTCGCATTCGGTGTTGCGGTAGCCGAGGGGGAATTGATGGTGCAGCATCCAGCGGATTGCTCCCCTCCATCCCAGGACTACTTTAAAATTGGTTTATACTAGTTGCGAAGTTGAAATTGGGTACAGCAAACGAAGTTGTTATGACACTGTGGTAAGTCTGTTGGTTGTACACTATGGAAATTCCCCTTAGTTCATAATCCATTCATGTTAACGTCCTTTCGATGGGGATGGAAACCCCTAGTTGGAACATGAGTGGACAATCTGTTGGTTGGCCATTTAAATGGAGACCCAGATTGAACAGCGTCCGGACTCTGAACTGAAGTAGCAAATTGGGTGAACCTTACAAAACAGCAACTTCGAAATTGCAAACTACTTGAAATCTCAAAAAAATGAGCTCTCCTTCCATTTGTTTTATAGTTTTGAATTTTTTTCATTGCATTGAAAGGTGATTTATGAACTGTGTATGATTTATGAACATCTTATCTGCATACGGCTCAAGCTGATAGTAGCTCACATTTCCAAGGAAAAAATAAGAATTAAATATTTAATTGTCACACAATATTATAAATTTTCATCAACATAATGGTGATATTTGTAAATCAAAAAACCCTATTTTTTCTATGAATATCGACCACGGACTTAATTTGACAAGTTAACTTGGTACTATATTTAACACACTCGATTTGTTTTTTATTTCGTTGCAAAAAAATTGTGATGAAAGTTAAACAATTTTTTTTTATATAATATTGGATTTAATATTACTTAGGTGTTTAGAGCTAAATTCCGTTTAGCGGACAAGAATACCCTTCCATTTCCAAGTGACCTCCACTTAAATTAATAAAAGATTCATAACTTTCCGTTAGCTCAAAATTGATACTCAGTAGCCTAAAAACTAATAACAAATAAAAAATTACAAAAAAGTTCATAGAATAGAAATCTATGAAAAAAGACACTATTATTTTCTAAATTTTATTTTGAATTACTTTGAAATGACATTCTCAGAGAACAGGGACAGAGATGTCGGCGGTTAAAATCCAAAGGATAAACTCAATTGTGGCATTCAGGCCGGCAAAATTGCTGCCCAACTCAATTTTGAACTCAGATTATATTAGTGAGAGGTTTATTTTACCGCATCCAAGCTATTAATTTTGTGTTTTAGGGGTATCTTTTGGTTTGTGTTCTATAGTTTTATTTTTAGCTTTACCTTGGGCTGACGTAAGGACAAATACCCCCGTCACAGCAGACCTGCGTACTCAGCGAATTTCCAACGGAATTTCAGATTATTTACTTTCCCCATAAAAACACCATAGGATCGAGTATGTAGGTGTTCTGCCATTGGGTGTTGTTCGATAATCTAAGTTAAAGTAATCAATAATTGGTGAATGTAAACACAAAATTGTATCAAACTCTGGCAATTTTTTATTTCCCCCATAAACCCCATGGGGGTGAGTATGTAGGTTTGCGCCATATGGGTTTTGTAAGCAAGTATAAGTTAAACCTTATATAGATAATGTACATACCAAATTTGATTAAGTTATGTCAATAAATAAGCAAGATTTAGGGTTTTCTTGATTCCCATAAGAATAACATGGAAAACACATTTTTGGATTTGCCCCGTGGTACGGGAATATGGTGGTTACCTATGGATAATGGGTATTCGGAGAAGCTGATTGTGGACCTATGGTGGTATTGAACTAAAACTTAGAGAGTAGCTGTTGGCAAACTGAATTGATGGACTATTGAACTCGAGCAACAACATGAATGGGCTGACTAGTCATCTCTAGGTTTGTAGGTGATTAACTGAAGGGTGACTATGGAGATGGTTGAGGATTGAGGTTTTAATGTCGTGAAATGAGATACCTGGGAAATTCGTGGCTTATTGACTGAACCTAGGAAACGTATCTGAGGGACATACGGTGGGTACTACCCAGGGACGGATCGCAGCCAAGCACAGACCAGAACAAGCCATTTTGATGAGATAATTATAATCTAAGTATACTAAATTAATTGGAAGATAAATATCTAATAATGAAACTGTATCTAGAAATCTAAACCATCCTATGGCTGATGGCCATGTCCTGTAAGGACATGAAGGTTATGGTTCCAGACTACCCTCTACAGAACAAGTTATAGTTTAAATTGGTTGGTTAAATACTAAATTTACTTGAGATCAATTAATAATTATCATTCCCCCGCTCATCCCTATCCTACGGAAACCCCCAACTATGCTAAAACTTATCTGGACATTTTGGTCGCGATGTTCCGAAACCGAAAAGGCACCTCTTCCTTAGAAAGCCGGGGAGTGAGAGAGAGACAGCCTCAGAATCTTTCGACTTCGCGAACCGATTCGAGAACGTTCTAGAAGGAGGCCGTCGGATACCGCCACTGTGGCCAGTGTCCTCGACAATCGCTACTATATGGAGTGCTGGCGGCACGAGCCGTCACAGCCAAACTCCCTTCTCGGAAAAATTTGCACCGGCGACTTGTGGGGTGAAGGGCAGGAATGGTGGAGGTGCGGGAGGTGTGATTCCCTAGAATCTTTGCCTTGGTTTTGATTTGAAAAAAGATGTGACGCGCCAGTTCATAACCGGGCGTGGATCACGGGGTCGAAAGGGCGGCGGAGCCCTTGAATGAGCTTGGTGGAGACCCTCGGGAACCCGCGTTCGGTGATGGGTGGTAATCCACGCTGGGATCCCTGTGGTGCCAACTCGTTCGAAGCGAAAAAGATGAAGACGAACTCCTTTGAATGTTGCGGAATTGGACATTGACATTGCCCGGACTCCTCCCCCCCTTAAAAAGAGGTAGGGACCGGGGTTGGAAGAGGCTTCCAGGATTGCCGATAATCTACAAAGGCGAGTGAATGGAAATGGCGATAATCTGCACGCACATCCTTGTCTTTTTTTTCTTCCTTTAAACTTTCTCATGCTTGTACTCATGGACCTGTATTTCTTCCCATACTTGTTGCACTTTCTTGCCGGAGATAAGTGTTGATAAGTCAATGACAAGGTGCCCCATTGTAGGGGAGGCCGATGTTGATGTTGGATGCCGGTTCCGGGCAGTGGAGGACTCAGGACCACACGCAGCAAGTGCAGGCAGGTAGATGGCAGAAAGGGCCCGGTGGTTATGGGCGTGCCTGGCAGGTGGTCGGCCGCTACCGCGCTGAGGACTTCCAGACTCAGGTTGGGAAGGCTGGTGACGATGCGTGGTCGATGATGTGGTGAGTCTCAGGGGCCGGAGGTCAGGCATCCACACGACACTTGAAGTCCCATGTCCTCAGTGCCTCTCACAACGGTTGTCGATATGTGTGGAAGGTGTCAACAGCACTGGTCCTTCAGTTGCTGGGATCGAGTCCATCACCATCTTAGCTTAGCTTTCTCATACATTTCTTTGGTTAAAATATTGCTTCCATATTTTTTTTATTATTTATTTTTTTTTCTTTACTCTTTTATCTTTGGTCTATGGATGATTGTGCAGATTACAAATTCGCGGTAAAGGTACGGTTTAAGTAAAACCCTGAAGGGGTGATCGAGTGCGGCAATCCTGACTCGGTGGGGTCAGGTGGTGACTGTGGACTAGGAAAAAAAATCCAATGAGGAAATGTTCGGGAATGTCAATGCCATTTAAATCTGGGAATCACAAGCAAGAGCCAACCGGGGCCGATAACTTTCGAAATGCTGCGCGTAGCACCACGTTGGGCAGGATCTCCAGTGTGGGTGGTTTTCGTTTGGTTCCATGAGACATTTGATGATTTTGCGGTTTGAGGATAGGATGGGTTCTAGGATAACGAAAATTTCCTTGAAAGAGGAAACGCAAAAAAGGCAAACACGAATGCCGAATACAAGTAAAACAAACGGATACAATTCGCGGCGAGGCGGTATTTCCCCTTCGCCTAAACACACATTCCCCCAACTACAACATTCTAAACACAAACTTTATTGTTCTAAAAATCCCATTTTTGATAACAAAGAAATTAATCCCAATAATTGATACTCTATCTCCATGTACTCTTATTTCTTTACTTATTTATTCCTTTTCTTACCACATAATACCTACTAAGACTAACTAAATCTACGAAGGTCTACTTAATTAAGCCCTACTGCTAGTGACTAGAATTTCCCTAAGTGACGGCCGTCGAGAGAACAGGAGAAAGGTGAAGATAGGAAAGTAAAGCAGAATTGTGACTAGGTACCAGTTGTCATTCGATGGATTGTAGCCTGTACACAACTACAATCAATCGACAAGAACGGAAGTCATGCGATTCCCCTCGCTCTGGGATTGAAAAAAAAATAAATAAAAAAAGGTTCATTCCAAGGGCGAAGATAATTTATAAACAAAAAGAAATTAATTTAAATATTAAAACAGCCTCGGGGAAAAATTCGTCTATGCCGCTGGCAGAAAAGAGGAGAGGGGAAAAACCCACTCCACAGCTGGGGGTAAGGTGTAGGCAAACCCATCGCAAAGGAAGGCAATGCCTTAGACTCACCGCCCTCAACTGGGGGGGGGGGGGGGGTTGGAAAGAGAAGAGGAAGAAGAAAAGCTTACAACTACTATCACTAGGTTCTGGCTGGCTTGGCAGACGATCGTCGGTCTGGGTAAGAAAAGTGTTGATGAATCTTACTTTTTACCTGAAAGGGTTGAAAAACCTCTTCAACTGAGAAACGTGGGCCTGTCGTATGAATTTTCCATTGGTGGGGTCGAGCAATCGGACAGTCACAGGCGAGACAAAGGTCTCTATTACACAAGGCTTGGACCAAAGGGGCAACAACTTTTGATTGACATTGTCAATTTTCTTGCTCAGGGGGTGCAATTTATACATTACCCAATCTCCGGGCTTGAAAGTGGGGTCCTATCCCTATTATATATCCTTTCCCTTTTGGCACGGGCCTTTCGAAGATTCTCGATGGCTTGTTCCCACTCCTCTTGAAGGGAGGGTGATGGGCCATTCTGGTCGACCAAGGTATCAAGATTCCAATGGAGCTCTAAAGGCTGGTGGAGAGTTCTACCCAGGAAAAGGCGGGATGGTGAATTGAGGGTACTCTCGTGGGCTGCGGAATTGAGAGTTATTTGAAACCAGTGAAGGTGCTGATCCCAAAACTGTTGGTGTTTACTATGGAAAATACGGATGGCCACCTTAATTTGTTTATTTACTCTCTCAGCATGGGAGGGGTTTGGATAATATGGGCTAGTGAAAATGTGTTGAATGCCCAAATCCAGACACAGCTGTTGAATAATTCTAGAACGGAAACCGGAAACGTTATCAGAAACTAAGTACTTTGGTGGACCGAAAATAGAAAAAACATTATTCAATAGAAGATTGGTTGTTGTGTGGGCTTGAGTGTTTCTGGTGGGTATAAAAATACAAAACTTTGAAAAGGAGTCAACTATGGTGAGGATGTATTTGTTACCCTTGGTAGAGCGGGGTAAAGGACCGATGTGGTCAATGAAAATTTTCTCCCAAGGTTTGGTGACCACTTCAGATGAGAGCTGCCCTAAGTTGGAGTTGGGAGCTTGCTTGCAGCGTTGGCACTTGACGCAAGCTTTTACTCTCTGGGTGATTTCCTGTCGAAGATCCTTGGCCCAGAAATAAGCCTCAACACGGGCTAGGGTTTTACGAATGCCAAGGTGAGCAGAAGTGGGTGACTCGTGATAATATTTGAATAATAGATCCATTAACTTAGCGGGCACGACAACCCTTGGTTTGGTCTGGTTGGGCTGTCGATACATGAGAACACCATCTTGGACAGAATAACCCTCGGGCTTACTTTTCTTTTCTTTTCTTTTCGTCTGTGTTTTCCTCTACGAGGTAACCTCGTATTGGCTCCCCCTACCCTCACGGGTAGTCCGTACCTGGCATTAGCCTCAACCGGACCAGTCTTGCGACCAAGGGAGTTATGGAACATTTGTCCCAAATCACATTAAGGCGGATTAGACCCCCACAAAACCCGGAATTCACTAGGCCAGTGGTACTCAGCCGGCGGTGACCCAAAATGACCATCCGCTGTGAGTGACAGTGGCACCACTACCCATGGTACTTCTCAGCTTTCGTTTGTGAGCAACGCCCCCAGATAAGGCTGGAGGGCCCCCCACAGCCGAAGCTGTGTGCCGAGCATACCGACAACCTCTGCCCCCTCGATTCCAACCCAATATCCGGACTGGCCGAAGCCAGGGGCTTGAGCCGGATCCCGAGGTTCCCATCTTAGGTTTTACTTGGGTCATGGGTGGATCCCAAGCGGAATAACTAGGTCACTGGAAACCCGCACGCCAAAGGCGCCGGCTGCACTGCAACCATACCCGAAGGCACGGAAGCCCCAGATCCCCGACATCCTGACTCATTCCCTCCCTTTTTGGGGGGAGGCTGGAGTGAGACACCCAGTAAGCGCGCGATTGACACAAGGCCACCTCCGCCAGGGCTCGGAACAGCCGAAGCTGCCCTCCTTCAGTTGATAAAGGGAGCCACGCCCGTTACCCAACTCAGTGCTTCGAGCTGGGATTGGGTAGTGGACATCCCAGTTCTAGGGGTGCAGGCCCTGAAGTACAACATACACCCCATGTATGGGTGATCGATTTACCGTCCTAGAGATACTACACCCTATGGGTGACCAATCACTCGGGCTTACTGGTGGAACGGATAATTTTTGCTAGGGAAGGGTCCTCTACCTGATGTTTGCTTATGTCTTTGAATAATTCCGGCAAGCCCAGGAGCGCCATCGTGGGAGAGGGATCGGGTTTGGGGGCCTCAGTAGGCTCGGAGCCCTCAAAAAGCCTAGAGAGACAGTCAGCCACCACGTTGTCTTTGCCCTTGATGTGATGAATTTGGAACTTGAAGGAATTAATGAATGAAATCCACCTGGCTATTTTGCCTACCTGACGAGGGTGATTTAATAACCAGGTGAGGGCTGAACAATCCGTATGGAGATGAAATTCCCTGTGCTCTAAATACTGTTGATATTTTTGCAATGCGAAAACTATAGCTAAACACTCCAATTGCAATGTGGAGTAGTTCAACTCATGTTTGTTGAGAGCACGGGATGCATAAGAAACCGGGAAAAGGTGACTGTCGTACTCCTGGTACAAAATTGCCCCTATTGCTGTCCCTGAGGCGTCTGTATGCACGATGAAGGGCCTACTAAAATCGGGCATACGTAAAATGGGGGACGAGACCAATGCCTTCTTTAAGGTTTCAAAAGCCTTCCGCTGTTCCGGCCCAAAAACAAAGTCGACACCCTTTTTCTTGAGCATGTTCAGAGGCTGGGCTATCGCTGCATAGCCCTTGATGAATCGAGCATAGAAGGCTGTCATGCCCAAGAATCGAGAAAGCTGTTTGACATTCTTGGGCTCCGGGAAGTTATCAATGGGTTCGGTCCTATCTGGATGAATAGAAATGGAGCTGTTTGAAAATATGTGACCGAGGAACTGGATATGGTTTGAAGCTATGGTGATTTTCTCGGGGTTGACAGTGAGTCCAGCCTTGTGCAGTCTTTGAAGGACGGTCCTGACTTTGGCCAAATGGTCATCAAAGGAACCGTTGCTGTAGACGCACAAGTCATCAAAGAAATTATAAATGTACTGGAATTTTATATCTCCAAAAATCGTGTCTATGAGAGATGTTAAGACCATACTTCCGGAAGCTAGTCCAAAAGGGAGATAATTAAACTCGTACTGAGCCCAAGGGACAACAAATGAAGTGAAGTGCTTGGATTCCTCGGCAAGGGGAATCTGGTTGTAGGCCGAGTTAAGGTCAAGAAGAGTGAACCAGCGGGCTTGTCCCAGGTGCTGAAAGGCTGATTCGATGGTTGGCATGGGGGTGGCATCTAGTTCAAGGATGGAATTGAGACTTCTATAATCCACAACCATGCGAGTCTTGCCACCCTTCTTGGGGACCAGAAAAGCTGCAGAGGCGTACTGCGAATTTGATGGCCTAATAACTCCCTTCCGAAGAAGTTCCTCGATGTGCTGTCTCATTTGAAGAAGTTTTGGGGGGGCATACTGATATGGTTTATTTCTGACAATTTTGTTGGAATTGACTCGGATATGGTATTGCACCACATTGGTTCTGCCCAAGGCCTTAGTGATAGTCGCTGGAAATTCACTGACCAAAGCCTCGACCTTGGATCGCTGGTCCGGATTAAGATTTTGGCCCATACTGACAGGGGCTGACTCACTGTCGGTGTCTGAAAGTATTAAGGCAAAAACCTTTGGGGTGCCGTACGGAAAAGTGAGGGTATGATCTGCCATATTGATCATGGCACGGGCCTTAGTGAGAAAATCAGAGCCTATAATAACTTCTACCGGTAAACTATCTGAAACTTGGAAGGAAAAGTTCCATGAAAGATGCCCTATCTTAAAATGGATGGTTGCCTGAGACTGAAAATCAAAGATGTCGCCGGAAGCGGAAATGGCTTTTTCATTGGTTGGGCCCACAGACTTTACGCAAGTGGTGTCCTTGCGAAGCCTGTTGAACACATTCAGGGAAATTAAACAGAAAGACGCGCCTGTGTCAACTAGGGCCTGAAGCTCAATACCACCAAAATTCGTGATTATGTGACAAAGGTCCATCTTGGGCACGGATGGGGCCTTACTGGAGACAGGGTGTTGTTTGGTTTTTGATTGGGTCAACTTTAGGGGTTCCGCGGCGGCTTGACATTGCGGAGGAGCGCGACCGCCTAACATCGCCCTCCGTTCCCGTTTGTTGGGTTGCCTCGTTCGTTGCGGTCGGAATTGATGGGACCTGACTGACGTTGCGCGCGATCACGCTGCTGCCCGGAATTCTGCGGGACATACGAACGGTACTGCCCCTCGCGAGTGTGCGACTGTTGCCCTCGGTAGGGTTGGTTGGAAAAGCGCGATTGCTGCCCGCGGTCGTGGCGTCCTTGATGAAAAGAATTGTTGTTTGGCCTGCCATAACCGCTGCGGTAGGCCTGACTGGTGTGACGATTCTGCGGATACGAACGTTCGTAGCCCCTGGAATTTTGTGAGGATGGTGCGGCAGGGGCCACAGCCGACTCTTGCGCCTGAGAGGTGGACTCAAGGTGCTCAACCACCTGCAGCCTAGGCGCGAGGGAGAGCAGGTCCTGAATAGTGCGACAGGAGGGCATCATGGCGAGCCGCGCCCTAGGCACAGAGTGAAGTCCGTTGACCAGGACCTCCAAAAGTTCCGAGTCGGTAGCGTTTGGGATTAACAACATTGCGTAGTCCTGGACCGAACCTACAAACTCTGGTAGGGGCTCGGAGGCTCCCTGACGCCTATAAATAAGACGCGTCACCATAGTATGTCGCAGTTGAGTCGGCACAAAAAAATCCATCAAGTCAGTAGTCAGGTCAGCCAACCTTTGCCTGTTGGCGATGGCACGGGACCAGAAATCACCGAGTTGCCCGGTGGTGCGAGGCAGCGCTTCAACGAGGAGCGTGTGCTCATCGACTAAGGCCAGGCGCTGAATTTTCAATATCTTGACCAAAAATTTCAGCAGCTGTTCGCCATCAGCACCAGAAACAACCGGCAGGGCCTTCAACAGGTTTGCCACGACCTTTCTGGAGTCAGAGGATGGGCTCTTTGAGCTCACAGCACTCGCCAACTGTTGACCTAAGGTTGAGGCAGCGACTCGAATAGCCTCCAGCCACTGAGGAGCGAAAGGCTGGGCCATCGGCCCAGTGGTGGGTGGCGGTTGAGGCTGAGTGACGGAATGCGCGGGAGGCGCGTGGGTGGCGGCCTCGGTAACCAAAATCGATGGGGGTCGGTCGCTCGACTCGGACCCGACGGACTCTTGTTTCGTTTCGGGGTTGTCCTACTGTTTCGCCTGAATGGGAATTTCCGAATCGGAAGCATGACCGGGTGGCAAGGGCTCAGTGCCACCATTGATTTGCAAAGTAGCCAAGTACTCGCTCAACAGGGCTCTGTTTTGAGCAAGAGTGCCAAACGGGGTGAGGCCCAGGGCTTGGCACTGCGCGACAGCGTCAGGCGCTGAGAGCGTGTAAACCCATGACGTTCCCGATGGGATTTCGTCAGGCACGTACACCCTCGATGTCATGTTGCAGGGGGTGCGCAACGACAATAGGCCTAAAAAAAAACCCAACTCACTCAAAAATTTTCCTCAAATTGCTAGGTTGTAGGTGATTAACTGAAGGGTGACTATGGAGATGGTTGAGGATTGAGGTTTTAATGTCGTGAAATGAGATACATGGGAAATTCGTGGCTTATTGACTGAACCTAGGAAACGTATCTGAGGGACATACGGTGGGTACTACCCAGGGACGGATCGCAGCCAAGCACAGACCAGAACAAGCCATTTTGATGAGATAATTATAATCTAAGTATACTAAATTAATTGGAAGATAAATATCTAATAATGAAACTGTATCTAGAAATCTAAAACCCATCCTATGGCTGATGGCCATGTCCTGTAAGGACATGAAGGTTATGGTTCCAGACTACCCTCTACAGAACAAGTTATAGTTTAAATTGGTTGGTTAAATACTAAATTTACTTGAGATCAATTAATAATTATCATTCCCCCGCTCATCCCTATCCTACGGAAACCCCCAACTATGCTAAAACTTATCTGGACATTTTGGTCGCGATGTTCCGAATCCGAAAAGGCACCTCTTCCTTAGAAAGCCGGGGAGTGAGAGAGAGACAGCCTCAGAATCTTTCGACTTCGCGAACCGATTCGAGAACGTTCTAGAAGGAGGCCGTCGGATACCGCCACTGTGGCCAGTGTCTCGACAATCGCTACTATATGGAGTGCTGGCGGCACGAGCCGTCACACCCGTAACCAGTTATGCTATGATAAAAATTCAAAATACCAAATTGTTTGTTTTTTAAGCTCTTTTAAATGGTTTCAGTTAAAATTGATGAATTTTAAAAGTTAAGGTCCAAAAACCCACTTTTGACCCCTTTGAAACCCCATAAAACCCCGTTCCCATAACCCGACAATGCTGGTTCGCGAACTCATGAAAATAGACTCGGTCTTACACCTTCATACCAAATTTTATCAAAATTGGAGGTCCCCTTCAAAAGTTATCAGTACCACGGACACATAGATAGATAGATAGATAGATAGTTAGATAGATATATAGATCTATATATATATATATACATATATATGAAAATGAACGAATGGTGTTTTTGGCTTCTGGGGACCTCAAAATGAAAAAGTAAAGTGGTCCCGGGCTTAGGTCTTACCATGGCTACTACCGTAATAGCGTATTCCCTATAGGGAAATTCGCTAAAAAAGAGAAAACTACTTAAACTAAAACATGACGTCATCGGTGTTAACTTAGCTCGTGACGTCACTGTGTGACGAAACTTCTAACGTCATTACCGATGACGTCATCAGTGTTAACTTAGCTCATGACGTCACTGTATGACGAAACTTCTAACGTCATTACCGATGACGTCATCGGTGTTAACTTAGCTCGTGACGTCACTGTATGACGAAACTTCTAACGTCATTACCGATGACGTCATCGGTGTTAACTTAGCTCGTGACGTCACTGTATGACGAAACTTCTAACGTCATTACCGATGACGTCATGGGTGTTAACTTAGCTCGTGACGTCACTGTATGACGAAACTCCTAACGTCATTACCGATGACGTCATTTGGTCATTATTGTCCTGAAGCCACCCATTTGCAATACTCATTATATTTTACTTTTAGAGCATCGGAATTAAAACACCAAAACAGTTACTAATATTCTGTTTTATTCTCAATATTGATTCTAGAAGTTACATTTTATGTAAAGAAGATAAATATAATATCTATTTAGAGATAAATTTGTCAATATACAATTTTGTCCTTCCGGTGAATTATTTTACAGAAACTTCTGTTTACGATGCCCATTTTACGGTCGAATTTAATACAAATCTTGACGTTTCATCCCACTTACCGATTAATCGATATGTATCTTCATATTTTGAGAAGTTGAATCGCCCCATGTTCTCCAACGTCCTTTGCAGTATGCGGACCTCCTTATCGAACTCTCCTCCCCTTACTTGTATATCCGGAAAGGCCCCTTTGAAAGCTTGTGTTGTTCTACAATCATCCACCTTATACTTGTGATCTGTTTGTTCTTAACCTCATATCTAAGTTCAACGACGTAATCCTCGCTGTACAGGTCGGGGTCCGAGTTATCATCAGATAATCTGTAGCAGTTCGCCTCCACCCAATCATGTCCTAATACGTTTGTGTCGAAGGTGTTAAGCAATTCGGCGTTTTCGGGGCTCAAAACTCCGTTGTAGCGCTCCAAAACTGCAACATAAAATGTGGCTAATCATTGTAAAACAAGATATTTGTTATTTGTATTTCCGTTGTTGTAAAGATTTACTATTTACATTTTTACAAACTGGTTCTGTCTGGGATCTTAGTGAATGGAATTGGCTTTTTATTTTATTTCAGAGAATGATCATTTCTGCAAATAATATAAAAATTATTCACATACCTCAACAAACCCTTGAATTTCGGGTACAAAAACCTTAAAATGCATCTATTCAATTAGTTTATTTGCCTTATAAAATAATCTAACAATTATTAATTTCAAAGTTAACAATATGGTCAATTGTTGGTAACAAATTATTTTACAGTACCTAAAATATTTTGTAAATAATTTTAATTTTATTACCATTTCGAACAAATCTATTATTTGTTTGACACTGGTGATGTAAGGAATTGTTTCTCTCCCCCCCCCCTCATTGTAGCACAGTTCTGTCAGTACACTTAACTGTGTCTTCGGTTTGATATAGGTTTATGATCAATCGCTTACAAAGGTCAACAGGATTTAAAAATCATTTGAATAATCGTAAAGATTAACATGTCCATTAAATTATTATATTGAAAAAAATTTAATATGTAGATCAATTTCATTTTTTACAGGAAATAAATTTAACTAGTTCTATGAAGGTGACAATTTAATATGTTATTCCAGGTACACAAGTTTATACATTTTTAACAGTTGTTAAGGTGGTGGTACAGGTGTTAGAGGGCTGGACTTGGACATCGTTTCCAGCGGGGTAGTTTCGAATATACGTTCTGGCAAGCAGTTTTTGTCAGTACGTTCACCTGCACTATAGCAGCTCATCCCCTTACTTTCTCTAATATGATCCACGCACGGATTAATAGTATATGAGAACGGCACATAAGGCAAAAGGAGTGCTCAAACCTCTCAAAAAACTTAAACCAAGTAGGCCTAACATATTTTTTAATTCAGAACAGTTGGGACGGAATATGGTGGTTACCTATGGATAATGGGTATTCGGAAAGCTGATTGTGGACCTATGGTGGTATTGAACTAAAACTTAGTGAGTAGCTATTGGCAAACTGAATTGATGGACTATTGAGCTCGAGCAACAACATGAATGGGCTGACTAGTCATCTCTAGGTTAGTAGATATTGCGGGAAGTTAAAACAAAATGACCTTGAAAATCAGCTGATCGGAAAATCAGCTGATCGGAAAAGCGCGGGAAAAAAAAAATCAGCAGGGTTGCCAACCCCCAGGGGTGTCCCAAAATTTCCCTGCAAATTCCCTGCAGTGTTACCAACTCATACCATTTACTATAAAGTATACACTATAAACCATACACTATATGTTATACACTATATTACTCTATGGTATAGGTGTGGAATAAAAACTAATATTGTGGGTTAGTAGAATAAAATTGTATTAGACTATATATTTACAATATTGGTTAAAAAAAAACTATACTAAACTATATATTATAATATTTACATATGTACACTACTCTTCATTCCCATCCCCCTGACCTCTTCCTTCTTCTTCCTCCTCCTCCTCTTCCTCTTCTCCCTCCTCTTCCCCTTCCATGTCTTCTTCTTCTTCTTCTCCCGCCATCTCTCCTCTTTCCGCTGCCACCTCTCCTCCTGCTGCTACCTCTCCTCCTGCTGCCTCTCCTCCCACCACCCCCTCCAGCTCCTCCGGTGGGACGAGGAAGAGCTCGCCGTGGTTCACTGCAACAGAAGAATAACGTGCTGTGATTGGTTGGAATAAGAAGGTCCCTGATTGGTGGATAATGGGCGTGCAGCGCTCTGATTGGCTGGTTGGTAATTATACCGCCGACTGCTGCTTGTCCTCGCTCTCTTTGCGTCAGGCTCTCGTAGCGAATGGACGTAATGGAGTCGGTTGTCGAACCTGTTAATGTTCTTAGTGAGGATCAGACTTACATAAAGAAATTCAGATTGTATGGGCTTAGAACGATTTTCAAATTTACTAACCCTCCACCTGAAACAAATGAAATTGATTGGCTAAGGCAAGGTTTTGCTAAGATTGTGAATGAAGTAAAAGGCCAATGCCATGAAAACGATCAACTTGGTTTCACTTTACAGAGTCTAAATTTAAAATCTAAAGACCCGGGGTACGTAGCTTTTCGGCCCTTCAACGAAGTAACTGAAGATGTTTTGTGGGAAATATTTGGAGGAATTATTCAAAGTAATTCGGAATCAATTAAATCGACAGACACTTTTAAAGTAGAATGTACTCGAATTAATCTCCCTGTAGGTAAAGGAAAAGTTAGGCCTGGATTTTATAACACTTTTGAAGAAGAGTGTAAAGCTAGGAAGGGTATTGTAATTATTAATAATAAAGATAATCTGTGTCTGCCTAGAGCTATAGTAGTTGCGATCGCTAAGGTTACCGGTGATTCAGATTACAATTTGATTAGACAAGACCGTAGAGGAAGACAAACCGTTAGGGCTCAGGAGCTTATGCGTAGAGCGCGTGTTGAGATATCTACTAGTGGAGCTGGTATCCCAGAACTTGAGAAATTCCAAGATTACTTGAAAGAGTTTAAAATTACAGTCTACAACTATGATTGTAAAGGCCGTGAAGTCTACTTTGAAGGGCGAGTCGAAAACCCAAAATTCAAAATTAACTTGCTTTTCCATAATGGCCATTACAATGTAATTAATTCACTAACTGCTGCCTTTGCCTGTACCTATTTCTGCGAAGCATGCCATATCCCCTATGAACATAAAGGGCATCACCGTTGCTCTAATATCTGTTCTGCTTGCCAGACTATCTCGCCCCCCTGTAAGCTGGAGCACCAAGGAATCGATTGTCCTGAATGTAACATGACTTATAAAAACCAGGCCTGTTTTATAGCTCACAAAATTGATAAATGCCAGTTAGTAAAGAAATGTCTTGACTGTGGTAAACTAGTAATGATCAATGAAAGGTCCAAGCCCCATCAGTGTGGGGAGGTGTACTGTAAAGTATGTGAAGAGTTTATGGATCCTAACCATAAATGTTATATGAAACCTAATGAAAGCCAACCGAAGGGGAAAAACTACTTATTTATTTTCTTTGATTTTGAAACCAGACAAGATGAAAACCTTCCATCTGACCCAGATAAAAAAGTTCATAAAGTTAACCTATGCGTAAGCCAGCAGTTCTGTGGACAGTGTCTAGGTTCAGGCTTCTGTATGGCATGCAAAAACCGTACAAAGATTTTCAAAGAGGATCCGGTAAAACAGTTTATGGAGTATGTGATGCAAGTCAGGAAAAAGTTCAAAGATGTTTGTGTGATTGCACATAATGGACAGGGGTTTGACTTTCAGTTTATTTTAAAGTATACTCTGGAAGAGACTAAATTCACACCCGAACTGGTAATGAGAGGATCCAAAATTATTTTAATGGAAATGGATAATGTTAGGTTTGTTGATTCCTTAAGCTACTTTCCCATGCCCCTCGCTGCACTCCCGAAAGCGTTTGACTTGCCTCCGGAGAAAAAGAAGGGTTATTTCCCGCACCTATTCAACACCCTTGAGAACCAAAATTATGTAGGCCCTATGCCAGCAAAAGAGTTTTACTGCCCCGAGAATATGTTTGAGAAATCCCACAATGATTTTGAAAAATGGTATAATGAACAAGTGAACAGTGGCTATGTATTTGACTTTCAAAAAGAGATTTTGGAGTATTGCATTTCGGATGTAGAGATTCTGGCCCAAGCCTGTATTAAATTCAGAGCCTTATTTTTAAAAGAATGCAGCGTAGACCCATTTCTCGAGGCCGTGACTATTGCTAGTGCGTGCAACTTGGCTTTCCGCCGCAAATTTCTGAAACCTAATACAATTGGCTTGATCCCGAAAGGTGGGTACCGATTAACGGACAATCAGTCAGCCGTAGCCCTACAGTGGCTATCGTGGGAAGAGGAGAAGCGTGGTGTTAGGATTGAGCATGCAGGCCGAGGCAAAGAAGTTAAAATTAATGGGGCGAAAGTAGATGGTTTTGATGGGGAAAACATTTATGAATTTCATGGGTGTTACTGGCACGGTTGCCCTAAATGTTTCCCTTACAGCCGGGAGGCCCCTCTGAAGGAGGATCCCTCTGATTCACTTCACTTGCGTTATCAGAGGACTTTAAAGAAAATTGAGAAACTCGGAAGTAATGTTATTGAAATGTGGGAGTGCGAGTTTAGGAAAACGAAAAAGGATGAGAACCTCAAACACTTGGACAGTCTACCGATACTGAACACCCTTCCCCTTGACCCGAGAGATTCATTTTTTGGAGGTAGGACCGGTAATGCGAAAGCTTATCATAAATGCTCGGAGGGAGAGACTATTCAGTATGTAGATGTTTGTTCTCTTTATCCGTACGTAAATAAATACTGTAACTACCCCGTAGGCCACCCCGAAATTTATGTAGGAGATAGGGAGTGCAGAGAGCGGGGACTTGGCGTAGAAGGATTGCTCAAGTGTAAAATCTTACCGCCTAGGGACCTATACCACCCTGTGCTCCCAGTAAAAATGAACAACAAATTAATGTTTGTCTTGTGTCAAACTTGTGGAGAGACTTTAAATCAGGGGGAATGTTTTCATGAAAGTAATGAGAGGGCATTGGTAGGGACTTGGACAATGCAGGAGATCAGAAAGGCAGTAGAGAAGGGTTATGTGATTCTAGACATGTATGAACTCTGGGAATATCAAGTAGCGACTTATGAAACCGGTGGTCTGTTTACTGATTTTATAAATAAATTTTTGAAAATGAAACAGGAGGCGTCAGGGTTTCCTAGTTGGTGCAAGACCGAAGAAGATAAAGACAAGTATATTGCTGATTACTATAAACATGAGGGGGTAAAACTGGAGAAAAACAAGATTGCTAAGAATGGGGGTTTAAGGTCTTTGGCAAAATTAATGTTGAATTCTTTCTGGGGGAAATTCGGACAGAGGGAGAACCAAACCAAAGCCTCAATTGTTAGAGACCCGAAAGATTTCTTTCAAATGTTAATTAGTGCTGAAATAAAGATAAACATGATACAGGTTATCAATGAAGAAGTGTTAGTTGTAAGCTGGGAGTACATTGATGAGGTGGGAGAGGCGTTGAGAAATGTGAATGTTGTGATCGCGGCCTACACTACTGCCCATGCCCGACTTAAATTATATGAACATCTTGAAAAGTTGGGAGGTCAAGTCCTATATTATGATACAGATTCGGTAATATATTACTTGAGAGGTAATTTGTATAAAGTGCCTACAGGGGACTACCTTGGGGAAATGACCGACGAGTTGGTAGAGTACGGGCCCGGGTCCTACATAGTAGAGTTTGTATCTGGAGGGCCGAAGACCTACGCCTATCTCGTGTGGTCTACCAACAAACAGAAATTGATCCCTGTATGTAAAGTTAAAGGCCTAACACTGAATCTTAAAACTTCTAAATTGGTAAACTTTCAGACATTGAAAGAAATGGTTTTGAGTGAATCCGCTCAAATATTACAAGTTGAAGAGAATAGAATCAGACGCACAAAAGATAAAAATATTGTAACAGTCACTGAAATCAAACAGTTTAAGATCACTGGTCCTAAAAGAAAACTAGAAGATAGCTATGACACAGTACCCTATGGATTTAAACAACCTAAACTTACCTATTAGTCCCACCACTCAATAAACTTCTCCAACTCCTGCTGTTCCTTTTTCATTTCGTTTATCTTATGTTCTAATTCAAAATATCTACTCAAATATTTCTCTTGAACAAAAGTATTATAGGGACCCCCCAACCATTGTAAAAACACAAACACCGTTAGAAACATCTTACTACACAACCACACAACAACTAACTCCCGAGAACAACAAGTAAGAAAGAGTAGGGGCATACCCCCTCCAACTCACCCATGAATCCATCATCTCCACCTTCTTCTTATAAAGAAAATCCCTTCTCTTTTCAATCTCATCCAACTCGTTACACAATTCCCTAAAAGCCGATAATTTTTCCTCCCTCCTCCTCTCCCGACCCCCAAAAAACACTTTACTTAAAAACACTATAACTGTTAGAAGCATGGTGGCAGACTGAAGAGACTAGAGAGAGCTAGCCATGGAGGGAGAGAGAGAGGCGGGGGGGGAGGGGGAGGGGAAGGGTGACCTCAATATTGTGACACAAGCAGTTAACCTTTCAAAAGTGTGTCGTCATTGGTCATAATTAGAAAGCTTGTGATTGGTTAAAAATAAGCGTGTCACGTTGTGATTGGCTGTAATTATTTAATTTCCCCCTCCACCTCTTTAATTTATTAAAATTATTAAATTATTTTTTCTCTTTATGCCCAACCTCTGTAGCGAACAGACGTGTTTCCTAACCTCAAATATGTCAGCACTACATTCCTACATATTTGATAACAGCCCTGTAACTGTCTTATTCGATTCTGAAAACAATCCATGGTTTAAAGCAAAAGATATATGTGAGATACTAGAGTATGAAAATTCAAATAAAGCAATCAGAGACCATGTCAGAGAAAAGTATCGTAAAACAGTTGAAAACAAAGGGGGTAACGAAACGTTACCCCCTTCGAACTTTCAAAAACATACTGTATTTATCAGTGAACCGGGTTTATATCAATTAATTATGAGATCCAAAATGAAAGTAGCTGAAAGATTCCAGGATTGGGTATTTGAAGTAGTCCTACCTACAATTCGCAAGTATGGGGAGTATAAATTAAGGAGAGAAAACTTTGAATTGACACATACCTTGAATCTAGCACTGGAAAACAATAAAAACCTAACCAAAAAACTAGTTGACCAAGCACCCAAAGTTGCTGTTATGACAGAAGACGAGGGGTTGAAACATGTATTCTGTGTCCTGGAGAAGGACGCATACTACAAACAGTATGGCTTAATGGAATATAAATGTATTAGGGCAGAAAAAAGACGATATAAAAGAGCGCTAAAGAGAGCAAAGAAAGATGGTTTTGTCCCCTGCTTTATGAGATACCCTGTGCCTAACGGTATAAATATTCTAAACAGAGTCAAGGAGGTCATGCGTAAATATAACATGCACTATGAATCTGCACATAATAATGTCTTAACCTGTCATAACCTTGTAAATATTGTAAAGACTGTTTTAAATGAATAAAGAAAATGTGTGTATGTGTGTGTGTGTGTGTGTGTGTCCATGGAGAGGTCACCTGTCAAGGCATGGTTAATCCCTGGTAAGTCCTGACAGATGAGTGGGTTTGCCTAAAAACAGTAAAACATTGTGTTCCCCACGACCGCCATGGACTAAGGGCTTAGTAGATTGAGATGCCCTGACCCGAGGAGGGTTCGGATTTCGCCTTCGAAAAGCCCGGTGTGAATGAAGGTCACTGGCGCGACTGAAAAGTCCGTAAACCTGTATGTGTGAGCGAGTGTGGAAAAATAATGGAGGAGGCAATTAATTTGGAAGGCCTTCACAAACCATAGCGATGGTTGGGGTTATGGTTATAAAAAATATAAAAAAAACCTGCAGGAGGACTTAACCATTTCTGTATAAAAATATAAAAAATTGGGGTGCGGGGGCAGCAACTAATTTGGAAGGCTGCCACGCTTTCTACTGCGGTGGCAGGGGCAGTAGAATTGGGGGTTTAAATACAAAAAGACTAAATAAAAAGTATTAGTTTAAAGATGGATGTAAGGGAAGCTATTGCTAATGAACTTCATGCTCCAAGTAGGAAAAACTATGTCAGAAGAAAAGTCACACTAAAAGGGTTAAATGATCTCTACCAAGCGGATCTTGTGGAGATGCAACCATATTCGAAAACTAACAAAGGTTATAAATATATAATGACTATAATTAACTGTTTAACAAAATTTGCTTTTGCCATTCCTATTAAAAACAAATCGGGTCTTGAAGTAGCAAGAGCCTTAGAACCGATCCTAGCTAAATATAAAATGAAAAATTTTCATACTGATCAAGGAACTGAATGGTTTAATAAACATGTTAACAAACTTATGAAACAGTATAATATTAACCACTATCATACTTTTTCTGAATTAAAAGCAAGTATTGTAGAACGATTAAATAGAACACTAAAGTCCCGTATGTGGAAACTATTTACAGCCAGGGGGAGTTACGAATGGTTAAGTATTCTACCAGAAATAGTAAAGTCTTACAACAATACAAAACATAGCAGTATAGGCATGAAACCAAAAGATGTAAGGCAAAAACATGTTAAAACTATTTTAAAAAAACTTAATAATATCAGGAAAAGCCCCCATAAAAAACCCAAGTTTCAACTCGGTGATAAAGTGCGAATCAGTAAATACAAAAGAGTTTTCAAAAAAAGTTATCTACCTTCATGGTCTAATGAGGTATTTACAGTCTACGCCATAAAACCCACGAGACCGGTAACGTATATTTTGCAAGACCATAATGGTGAAATACTAAAAGGAGGTTTCTACAGCGAAGAGTTATTAAAGTCGAAAGTAGGTGAAGTCTATCTCGTCGAGAAAGTGTTGCAACGTAAAAAAGATAAAGTGAAGGTCAGGTGGTTCAATTTCGACAGTAATTATGACTCTTGGGTAAATGTGAAGGACTTGGTGAAGGGAAAATTACAAATCCGTGACAAGGCCAAGTCGTAATGAGCGACCACAGTATCCGGGACGCGGCGGTATAAATTATCTTGCGGTCGTGACTACTATCTAATCGCTCAGGATGAAGGCTGAGAAACAGGATATCACGTTTCCTGTCAGAAATTACGACATAGTAATGGGGTCTGGTGTTGTAAAAAATAATAAGCATGGAGTATTATTACCCGATTCCATTCGTTGCATTATAGCTGGCCCGTCTAATTGTGGTAAAACAAATGTTTTATTCAACTTACTATTTGACCCTAATGGATTAAGATTCGAAAACATTTATGTCTTTTCAAAGTCTCTTTACCAACCGAAATATCAATTATTAAAAAAGGTAATGCCTAGAGAGGTGGGATATTTCGCCTATGATGATAATAAACTAGTAGTTCATCCAAACGACAGTAAAAGGAATTCTATTATGATTTTCGATGATATATCATGTGAGAAACACGATAATATTCGTAATTATTTTTCCATGGGGAGACACAAGAATATTGATACATTTTATTTGGGTCAGACATACAGTGCTATCCCAAAACAACTTATCAGGGACAACTGCAACTTTATTATCCTGTTTAAGCAAGATGAAACAAATCTAAGACATATATATAATGACCATGTAACCACCGATATGCCATTTGAGAAATTCAAAGAAATGTGTGGTAAAGCATGGGTTGATAATTATGGATTCATTGTAATTGATAAGACTCGTGATCCTTATAAGGGGCGGTACAGAGTTGGTTTGGACACTTTTATTACGGAAATATAATGGTTCGCATCTATACATTTAACGACTTGACAGGGTTCAAAAGAAAACTACACAACGTCAAGTCCAATCTTTGTACATTTTATTATAAGGATAAAAAGAGATTTTGTGGTAATTACTGTAGTCGTAAACCCCCACATGGCTATCAATTTAATAAAAGGTGTTGGCGACACAAGAGGCCCACATATTCAGCTATGCTACCCCCTGTGGTACTTTTGATGATATCTGCCAGTGAGCGGACATATAACCGTGAAACATGGTTAAACTTTTTATTTCATTGTGAAAAGAAAAATATCCCTTTGGAATTAGTAATATACCATGAAGACATGGCAAACTGTACAGTGAGGGACCCTCAAAATCTAATATCCAGGTTTAGACCATTTCCCGATATCTTTGGCCAACCCCTACCACTACGTAACCTCCACGGTAGTGTAAACTTTACACAAATATGCAATAGAATGTTGGAATACGGAAGTAAAATACCCTATGCCAGCAAGTGTATACTGCTTACGGAGAGAACCATACCGATTAGATCACCTCTAAAAATCTACAAATTAGCACTATCTTTGAAATGTTACATAGATATAAGCTATAATACAGCTTATGGTCCTGTACCTGATGGTATTCCCAAAGGCTATCGTAATAAACCATATATCGGTGTTAACAACCTATGTCAAGGACTCTATACAGTAGAATTTCTAAAAGAAGCGTTGCCCACTCTACCCATACACTGTGAAAAATTTGGAATATCTCTAAACAGGGGAGTATACACAGTGACAAACCAAAAGTTATTCGACCAATGGAGAGCATTTACAGGTGCTAATCCCAGCGAGTTTTGGCTTTTAAACAGTTTCCTATTACAACACATAAATGATCAGAGACCGCTTATCGCTTTAAAGAAATATATGGAAGACACTATCGAAGGGGATAGGTACATTATTTCGGAAATACCTCAATGGAGAAATGGTTGGAAAAGAACTTTTGTATTTAAGAGTTTTACTATACCTTATATGATTCCCAAATTTGATGCAAGAGAACAGAGATACTATAAAGACTTAGACTTGAGTAAAGGAGTTTCACTTTTGGATGTTATCAATTATATAAAGAGGTATAAGAAGCGTGCTATGTTTATAAGACAGGTGGAAATGCCATAAATTAGAAGTAATCCACCCCGGGTAATCATTTGCAAATATGAAACGCAAGAGCGAACAACTGACAGAGCAACTAATAAAGTTGCGAAACGCCATCAGGCGTAAATATAAAATGTTCAAAGAAGGTATCGAAGAGACAGATATTAAATTAGAAAAACAATATAACCCTCTACTGAAGGAACTGAGAAAAAATGTTAATCAGCCAGAAATAAAAAAGGAGGAGGAATCAAAACAGGATATCAAGGAAGAAGAAGGAATGGAAAACATGGATTACAGTGAGGATGAGTTTTTTCCCTCTGTCTCCTCGACTCCAAGAGCAACTACAACACAACTGTCAGACTTGGTGTCTGAATCATCTGCATCCGAGCTAGTGAATGAACACTTCAATAACAGCCTAACCAAAGAATATATGAAAACCTTTTTAAAAGACGTTACCAGTAAAAAAGTTATAGACTATACGTATGGACCTAGGTATGAAAATCAAACCTTAATGATTGGAGATAAAACAATGGACTTTGATAGTGATGGCAATATAATTATAGGGGGTGTAAACTATGGCAACACCGAGGGATTGTATGAACTCATTTTTAAAAATGTTCCGGATAAAAAAACAACCACCGAAAACGATATGAAAACATATAAAAGTATACTGACGGCTTGTAATGCTCATAGAGAGGGTTATAGATATAATGGAAAGCTCAAAGGAACAAGAGGTACAAAATATAAAAAATTTATTAGAATCCTGTTTCCTCCATTGAGGGGTAAAGGTGTAGAGTGGAAAAATGAAAGATCCCGCAACATAATTTACTGGGATGATATTAATGAATTAGTGGCACGACTCAAGCATATCTGTATGTCCACTGAAACCGGTAACCGGGTGCACGCTAACGAAATCATAAGTATTATTGAAGAGCTGAGGGAGGCAGGTTATATAAGAGGTGCCGGTAACAGCAGATATAAAGCATTATTAAAATGACCATCGACAAGTTTGGACGTACCCTAAAGGGTGATCAAAAGGATCTCAAAGGTCCGAAAGGAGATGGATTTAATTTAACACCTGAAGGGAATTTCGATATCGAAAAGAAAAGACTAACTAACTTGGGCGATCCCGTGGCTTCCAGAGATGCCGCTACAAAAGTGTATGTTGATATAAAAAGTATTCCCACAGTCAAGGATGGATACACATTCCTAGGAAAAAGATTACAAAATATCAGCGATCCCATTGAAGACAGTGATGCTGTTAATCTACACACCATAAAAAAAATCTGCTTACACACCAAAAACAGTGACTACAATGCCAATAATAATAAAATTATTAATCTGAATAACCCTGTAAACAGTCAGGATGCAGCTACAAAAGCATTTGTACAAAAAGAATTAACGCTGGTAACCACTAACTTGGTCAACCAACAACTGACCTTGAATGAAATGAAGGACCGTTTAGCAAAGTGCGAAGGTAAAATCGAAAATAATAAAATATATCACGATAAAAACCTGAGAAAATTTGGAGTATTACTTTTCAACTACATCAATCAGAAACAGTCGGGCAGAACCGTGTCATTACCTACAGCCGGTGAGGATGATTATCTCAATTGGGAGGAATTATTTGCTGTTGGTAAAGGTCAGACAGCCAGTCTTTTAGAAAGTGACATGATGGTTGATGGCAGTGGTGATGTAAGCAGAAACAAGAGAGTCTAATGATGATGGCCTTAAATAGGGGTTTGACCTCGAGGAACAATCAGATGCTTGTTAAGTGTTGAACACTAAGGATGGGGTCTGTTTTATTATTTATAGCTCTATTGCCCTTGGTCTTGTGCAACCAGACGGTAGAGTATCTTACACGCTATGGTTACCTCAATGAAAACGCCAAGACCGAGGATATACATAATTCAGTTAGATTATTCCAAGACACTTTCGGTTTAAACAGCACTGGTATTTTAGATAATGAAACGCTACAGTTAATGTCTCAACCCAGGTGTGGGAATAAAGATGTTCTACTACCATTTTCAGCAATCCCTAACAGGAAATGGAATAGCACTCAGATAACATGGTTCCAGTTTGGGAATAATTTACACCCAGAAATTATCGAAAAAGCTTTCGCTCTATGGGGAAGTCATATAAATGTAACTTTTAAAAGAGATTTTAAAAACCCTACAATTATTATATCATTTTCCAACGATAGAAAACATTTCTTTTATTCACGTCATGATACGTGTTATTACGAATTTGACGGTCCTGGGACCGTCCTTGGACACGCGTTTCTCCCCACCCCACATTACAATCAAACCGATATCCATATGGATTCTGAAGAGACTTGGGATTTTTCAATGTCACTACCTCAACATGGAAATTCATCGTTCTTTTTAACTATTTTACATGAGATTGGTCACGCCTTAGGCTTAGACCATTCATATGATAAAAGTTCTATAATGTATCCTTTATACCGCGACCCCGAAAATATCACATCGCTTGATGAATATACTCTAAGTAAAGACGACATACTGGCGGTTCAGTTCTTGTATGGACGTGCGGGAAACACAACATCTACCACAACAACCCCTGCTACAACCACTACTTCTACTACCACGACTACACATAAACCGTATGTGCAAGAGAACAGAGATATTTGTGAGATAAAAAACCAAATAAAAACATTTGTTATAGTTAATAAAAAGATTTTCGCATTCTTTAGAGATTATGTGTGGGTTATAAATTTAATACCAAGCTATAGATACCCTGAGGAATATACTAAGCCAACAAAGATAACCGATTGGTTGGGGTTTTTACCTAGAGACTTTTATGAGGTTTCAGGCATTTACCAGAGACCCAATGGAGAGATTGCGTTATTTACAAACAAACAGGTATATATCTTTTCATTCCCAACACTGAATCTAAAAGTAAGCTACAACATAAACACAATACTGGGGAAACAGGTGTCAAAGATTAACGCTGTTGTTTCAACTAATTCCGGTAAAACACTTCTCATTGCTGACGATTATTACATATTTGAAATAAACGAATGTACATTCACGGGAACCTTTTTGGGGTCCACTTCATCCGTATTGTTTGGTGTGCCCGCTCGAGTTAGTGGGGCCTTTAGATATATAAACGGTCGCATTTACTTTATAACCGACAGTGGTGTTTTAGAGTATAATGAATTCAGTAATACAGTGGAAACCTCTCACCCCAGTGCATTAGAAATACTAGAACTGACCTGTATACGTGAAACCCTATTAAACAAGCTATACGAGGTGCTGAGATACATCAAATAAAATGGGGAAATCAAAGAGAACCCGCATCATTCGGCCTTCTACTGTCAAAGGGGGCGGAGGTATTATCTCTTCTATTGTTAACAGAGCGATAGACGCTTTACCATACGAATTACATCTGCCCGGAGGTTATCAGTATTGCGGACCAGGAACTAAATTGAAAAAACGATTGGCAAGAGGCGATCCGGGTATAAATAAATTAGACCAAGCGTGTAAAGAACACGATATAGCATACTCGAGATATAAAGATTCGGAAAACCGGAGGCGCGCGGACCAAGTATTGACCGAAAGAGCTTGGCAACGAGTAAAATCGAGTGACGCTTCAATTGGGGAAAAAGCCGCAGCTTGGGCGGTCACAACAGCCATGAAGGCAAAAACAAAATTTGGTGGGGGAAAAAGGAAAAAACGGGGTCCAAAAAGAAAAGGCAAGGGGTTATATCTAAGACCGTACAGAACAGAAGGTTCCGGCAAGAGAAAAAGGCGTAGCTCAAGAAAAAAAAAAACATCAAAATACCAATAAAACCACTTACAAACTACGAATTAATGAATTATGCGAAATGCTTGGGAATACCAAACTTTAGAGGAGTGTTTATGCGTGATAACCTACCCACTCGCCCCAGGGCTTATGAGACAGCTATAATAAATTTAGATTCCAGCGGTGGTACCGGTACTCACTGGGTATGCTACAAAAAGCTTAATAATAAAGTATATTATTTTGACAGTTTCGGTAATCTGAGACCCCCACCGGAGCTATTGGAATACTTCAAAGGTTGTGACATTTATTATAATAGTAAGAGAGAGCAAAGTTTTAATTCAGTCGTTTGTGGACACTTGTGTTTAAAGTTTCTCAGCAGTAATGTTTTGTCTCACGGGGACAAGTAGTGTACTATCACATGAACTGTCATTCCCTATCGATGTCAGTAATGGGAGATACGAACTCGGTCTCATAGAGATTATGACTTGGAACTCTATACCTAATATAGAAAAAAACATCAACAATATATTTTATTATGGTGACAATAAAGAAATTCATATTCCTGATGGATCTTATGAACTCCAAGATATTGAAAAGTATATCGCGGGAAAATTACCGAAAGAAGTTACATTCAGTTTAAAACCTAACAACAATACATTAAAAGCCGAACTAAATTGCTCAGAGGCGGTGAATTTCGAAAAACCGGCAAATATTGGCAAACTACTAGGTTTCAAACCTGAAATATTACCGGCCAATATACTACACACGTCACCTTTACCGGTGGATATTTTAAAAGTGAATTCCATACGCGTAGAATGCAATATCACTCGCGGGTCATATCTGAACGGTATCGAGGGACATGTAATACACGAGTTCTATCCGGCCGTACCACCCGGGTATAAAATCATCGAAATACCCAAGAATGTTATTTACTTGCCTGTGATCGCTCAACGTATCACAAACATTAGTGTGTCTTTTAAAGACCAAAATCAAAACCTTATAAATTTTCGCGGAGAACCTATTTCGGTTAGACTTCATCTTAGACACAATGGGGCTGGTACTACATAGGGACACATCACATATAAAAGTGCTTAGTCCTAGACGGAAAGCCAACGAGTTAAGTTGGAAAAACATTAATTTCTTACGCTCTCTCGGTTTTAAAGTTTACAAGAATGGCTCTACTGGCAATAGACGATAAAGCTATGTATGATGATAGTATTACTAATATGGAGTTTCACACACATCAACCTTACGCGTCTACTACTTATAAAAATAACGATGAAATCAGAATCCCCATCTTACAACAAGACATAATCACCGCTCCGTTTGATAGTTATATTATAATTGAAGGCAAAGCTTCCGCCGTCAAAACCGATAACACTACTGCTCAGGATGTTAAATTTATAAACAATGCAATTGCATTTTTATTCGACGAGATCCGGTTTGAGATTTTCGGTGTAACCGTGGATCGCATCAGAAGTGTCGGACTTACCACGACATTGAAGCATCTAGTGTCTTTGCGCGGTGAAGAGAAAAATAGTTTAAAAAGCGCATGCTGGCTAGGGCCAGGGCAATCGGAAACGGTCACGGATTTCGTTTATTCTATACCCTTGCGATTACTTTTGGGATTCGCAGAAGATTACAGAAGAGTTTTAGTAAACGTCAAGCAAGAATTGATTTTGCTAAGATCTTCTACTGATTTAAACGCTGCCTTGACAACCACGGCTGGAACATTAGATTTAAAAATTTCTAAAATTTACTGGAGGGTCCCTCACATTACTGTAAATGATGCGACAAAACTTAAACTTTATAGATTTATCGAAAAAAATCCTGCTATCCACATACCATTCCGCTCATGGGAGATACACGAATATCCCAACCTACCGACGACTACCAAAGTATTATCATGGCCTATCAGGTGTAGCTCCAGACTAGAGGTCCCTCGAATGGTTATTGTAGGGTTTCAAACCGATAGAAGGAACAATTTAGTAAAAGATATGAGTCTTTTTGATTCATGCAAAATTCGAGAAATAAAATTATATTTAAACTCTAAATATTACCCGTATGAACCGACCAATGGTAACAGCACTCTGTACTACGATTATTACAAGTTGTTTCAAAACTCTTACTACGGTAGAGTGGGATCCCCAATATTGGATTTTAATGACTTTAAAACTAAATGCCCACTGTATGTCATCGACTGTTCTAAACAAGACGAGTCTATAAAAACCGGGGGTGTAGAAATAAAATTGGAAATTCAGGCCGACGAGGACTTTAAAGCAAACACTTGGGCCTACTGTTTAATCCTACACGACGACCACTTCACATACACTCCCATAACAGGGGAGGTACGCAAGGTGGCCGTTTAATCATGACAAAGAAAAAAGTTACATTTTCAAAACCTCTCGTAACGAAGGTTTACATTTTACCCGAGGAAGATAGAAAATCAATTTGGATGCAAATCGCTAGAGACAGGGGTCGCCGGCAACAGTCTTTAACTTGACTCCGGTAGTAAAAGAAATTAACTCTAACGAAATTACATAATTGGTCAGTCGTGATCATGGAGTCAAGCGGAGCGGATCCCGCACCTATTCCTAAAATTAACGAACCCATCAATCTGGTAACCGGGGTATTCTTAAAATCTGTTCACTACCTAGATTCGGAATTAAAGAAATGTGTTATAACTGGGATCTTCAAAAACAGAGACAACTCTCTCGGAATTTTATTCAAGGGGAGAAACGGTCTAGTTTACTGGTCATATGACCTATTCTGCCAATTTTACAGCAAATTCAATGAAATAACGCTATCGCTTGAAAATAAGAGTAGAATAATTGTAAACGAGGGAACCTATAGTATAAAGGTGTCCCCAGTGTTTGGTAATCATTGTGTGTTCATCTCTGATGGAGATCACTCCCTAGCTCTAGGCAACACCGAATGGTATATTTTGTTAAATAATTTATCGCTAATATCTCGGTCTCTTTTAGAACTGTTTTATATTGAAAACGAGATTAAAGCTTTTATCGATCAAGTTATATCGGGTAATGAAATTCAATCGGATCAGTTACCATCGTATTTGTGTGACCGTTTAGTAGACGAAATTTTACTGTACACCCGGTGGCCGAATGGAGGCCGTAGTTGAATTTCACGGGTTCAAAGACAATAATAATGAGTTTATTGTAAAAGAGCTGGCCATTGTAGGGAGATCGTATAGAACACAGATAGTGTTCCGATCTCCTTACAATTTCAACAGATTAAATGAAAAAATGCAGAGAACAGCTAACTGGCTGACTCACCACTTCCACAGGATAAAGTGGGAAGATGGAGAAATGCCATTCAGTAAGAAACTGATGCGTTCTCTGCTAAAACCCTTTGATGTTATTCATACAAAGGGAAGTGAAAAAGCTCAATTTCTAAGGAACTTCCATAATAATGTAATAGAAATTTATGAAAAACAAAACACAGTCACAGTAGACTGTATTATACATAAAAATAATAATAAAAAGTGTGCTATAGCTTCTGCTGAGTACCACATCCGGGATCTATCCCGGGTGAACTCTTATTGAGTTGGCACCCTCGTCTATCAGGCCGGGGTAAGACCTTATAAGACCAGGGACAGAGGTTATACAGGTTGGGTTAAACCCCATAAAACGTAACATGTTTTCCCTGTATGTGCTCGGGAAACGCAGAAGTTGAGATGCACAATAAAAAAATACATAAAAAGTAAAAAATAAAAAAATAAAAAGGGAGGTAGCATTTTTGTAATGGAGTGGCTACCACCGTAGGTTGCGATGGTTGGGGCAACCTACCCCAGAGGTTAGGCCTCCGGGGGAAGCTCTGGGTTAACAAAAAGAACGCGCCTACAACTGTACGGCCTGGCATACATGCCTACCGTGGTGTGGAAAACAGTTGAAAACAAAGGGGGTAACGAAACGTTACCCCCTTCGAACCGCAAAAAATAATTTATATCAAAAAATAAGAAATCAGAATAATATTTAATAATAGAAACAAAGGGGGTAACGAAACGTTACCCCCTTCGAACCGCAAAAAATAATTTATATCAAAAAATAAGAAATCAGAATAATATTTAATAATAGAAACAAAGGGGGTAACGAAACGTTACCCCCTTCGAACCGCAAAAAATAATTTATATCAAAAAATAAGAAATCAGAATAATATTTAATAATAGAAACAAAGGGGGTAACGTTTCGTTACCCCCTTCGAACCGCAAAAATAATTTATATCAAAAAATAAGAAATCAGAATAATATTTAATAATAGAAACACAAGGGTAACGAAACGTTACCCCCTTCGAACCTACAGAAAATAATAGGAGTAAAAATAAAATGGAAATACACTCACCAGGGCCGGTTGTGTAATCTGTGCCACAATTGTGGCACAGATATCTTACGCGCCAATGGGTTTTAACACTGGCGCGTAACACGGGGGAAATGCATAGATGGTATCGCACCACCAATGTTGGGACCACCTGTATAGGGTGGCCCCTATAGCAAATTCCCTGAACCCATACGGGGAACAGGGAATGTTCAAAAACGTCAAACTCAACACAAGTGTGCTCCATGACTGAATAACCCAAAAGAGATGGCTAACCCAACCACTCTTCCCCCACCACTACTACTAACCTTATCGCAAGAAGTGTTCCAGCCAGCCGGTGGAGAAGTGCATATTGCACCGGTAACAATTGTAAAAAACCAACCACTTGTATTCCACCCGGGTTAATTCCCCGGATGGAATACAAATGTGGTAATTTATAGTTACAAATGGTGCAATATGCACCGTGTGAGGGCAGAAGAAGAGACATGTAAAAATAGGGCTCAAGTAGCCCTCAAACACAATAACGTCTAAGCACGAGAACATCTCACCACCGACTGATCACAGCCACTTCCGCGCTGATAAAAAAATTTACACTCACCATTATCGGACAGCTGGTACTGAAGCGTGACCCGAATTTGTATTCCCGGGTCACGTGCATACAAACTTAATAAACATAAGTACACTTCGTTTAGCTGGTCCAAATCTAACAATAGGAGATCCCACCTCTCCATTATGCTACAGAAAACTGACTGACTGATATCTCAGCAGGATGTGGTGGGGGGACCTGTCCATACCACAATCAAACTGTAGGAAGCCAAAATGAAATACTCACCATTGTTGGAGTATTCTAATGTGACTTGTATTTGAAGTCTCGGGTCCCACATCATCAGGCTAAACAAGTTTAAGTAAACTTCATTCACCTGATCTACATCCACTAATACAAACTCCCACCTCACCATTGCTAAACAGACTAACTAGTGCAGTGTTGTCTCAACAGGAAGTGGTGGGGAGGACCCCAAAATACTCACATGCTAATGGTACCAGTTCATCCACTTTTGATATCCGATCATGGCAACAGGACAATGAAATGCCTCTAGTAATGTAAGAATTAACATCACGATAGTACAAGTCGATAGACTCTTTCAAAGGCAAATTATCGAATATTATACATATGCATCCACTCAATCTCCCATGATAGATTTGAAGGTTAGGTTCATGGAATGTACGCCAATGTATAGTGATAAAATGTTCTAAAATAACTGGTGGTAAGTTAAGTTGAAACAGTTCAAAAACACACCCAACACAATCTAATATTACAGATTCACAGATTTGGAATAGTGACTTTGGTTGGTTCATAACAAATACTGACTGTGGGGCATTATCTAGGCAGGTGGGGGGAGTACTCACCTCGGATTCATCTGAGGAGTTGTACTGCGGTGAAGGTGGCGAATACTGCGGCACTACTTGGTCTTGATGCACCTCCGACCAATCGTAATCCAGAGCCATCTTTATCTTGATTCCGGGGTTTTCACGTAGTATATCTTTCATTTTGTTGTAAATATTTTCTAAATAATATAAACTGTCGATTGACAGTTTCCAACCCCTACTTAAATCAACGTCGGTAGTGGAGTCAGCCTGGGCAACGGTGTTGTCTGCCATAGTTGAACTAGGAATGATGCTTGGTGGGGTATTATCTCAACAGGATGTCCTCTGTGGTAGCCAGTCTCAGTTCACGATGAACTCGTGTTGCTATAGTTTCAAAGTGACATGTTGTGTTATAGAATACACTGCTCAGCCACCACAATCATCCCACTATCTACCTTCCAATCAAACCCTAACATCATTTCAAACACCACCTCAACACTCGCTAACACCACCTCAACACTCACCCCCAATCCAATCACAGCCACTTCCACGGATACCTTCGGACCCCATATACATCGAGATGAAACCCAGCCCATAGGTAAGCTAGACACACATTTTACATAACTTTTTAGAGTTAACCATATATAGTCCCTTGAAATAGTTTTCAGTGTTAGTTTCCTCACAGCAAGATTTTAAACTCTACGATTACTAATACCTCTATGATAGGTTTTAACAGTTATTTCTTTACCTTGACCAGACTCTATACTGTCACCTGTATCACCCAGCCCCTATGATAGGTTTTCAGCGGTAGTATCCTAGTTTGACCAGACTCATGTGTTTTTTACTGTCACCTGTAACATTAAGCCCCTTAGGTTAGTTTTCAACAGTAGTTTTCTCACATGACTGTAGTATTTTACTTTCTACGGGCATTCCCCCTCCAATCCCCTTGAGTTTTGCTTTCATCGGTAATTTAATTAACTTGACTGTAACATTATAATATCTACGGTCGTCTATACCTCCCAGCTCCTATGATAGGTTTTCAGTGATAGTTTTCTCACATGACAGTGAAATTGTAAAGCTTTCGGTCATCTGTACCACCCTTAAGTTGTTTTACACAGACCAATAATATTTTAAAGTCTCACTGTGCCCTAACTTAGCTAGATTAGAGTTAGGTTAACATAAAAACAATATTCCACCAGTCTTACAGTATCACTAACCTAGCTGTACTTACCTCCACTCTTGGTGTTTCTTCACTTCAGACATGGCAACGACCAACGCATAGCTTTCAACCCACTTCTCTACTTCTGTAACACTTGGACGGAGTCTCTGTGTGTACACCTCTTTTAATTATCAGAGTTTGTGTACTACATGTGTTAATACAAATAGATGTAAGGGTAACTTTTCGTTACCCTTGGAGTTTACAGTATTTTTCTCTATTGTAGCGGTATCTGCCATATATTTATTCATTTATTTTTAAGATAGCTGCTGGTCCCAAAGACTCAGAAATATCACATGGTATTGTATACTGCACACTGCTGTGTTGTTTTTCTAAGTATTCTCGAAGGAAGACTATATGTAATGCATTCCCTATGGTATATGTATTTGTACTCTTTCTGACTTAGCACTGCAACTCCACACTAGTATCTGCTGTCTTCTAAAGACTACAGAACCATGACTTGGAATTACCAACACTTGCCTTGTACCAGGCAATTAATATTATTTACCTAGAAGAATACTATAGATGTCTGTTGTTTTTCTCTCTAAGAAAGACTAAGGAAGCATTATAAACAGCTGTATATTTTTCAAAGTTCGAAGGGAGTAACCTTTCGTTACTCCCTTTGTTTTAAGATATTTTTATCTAAGATCTAACGGTATCTGCTGCCTTCTAAAGACTACAGGGCCATTACTTAGAATTATTGGCTACACTGATGTATTTTCCCTCTCTAATAAAGACCCTATGCCTATGATATTTACTACACCTCCTAAGTATTGAGAAGGTAGACTCCTGTGCCAACGGGCCCCTGTCTGTTATTTAAGATGGTGTAGGGTTTTTTTGTAATAGGTTTAGTAGACTGTGGTTAATTATACTACCCTAGAGACCTACGCGAGCGGAAAATAGAAATAATAATAATCATAGGTTTCTTAAATTTTTTAATAGGTTTGACCTTGACCACTACACTCTTCTTGGTCTTAACAAATACTTAGTAAGAGTCATACACCAGCGGGGGATAAAAAATTAATAGTTGTAAGTTTTTTTTTATTTTTCACAGCTATGACCTTGACTCTGGAAAGTGATGCTTAGCATTTTATTACATGTTTATACTACAAGTATACACATACCAAGTTTGAAGAAAATCTGTAGTCCCATTCTCGATATAAAAAATAAAACTTTTTTGCGCCTTCATTTTTTGGATACTTCCCGCCATGCATTTTTTAATACCAACCAAGTGTACACACGTACCAAGTATAAAGTTAATACATGAAGCCATTCCCAAGATATGATTTTTCAAAGTTTTGCCCCTTCATTGCCCCTTCATTTTTTGGATGCAACCCGCAACATTTTGGTTAATTTTGTTATTTTAGGGTACCTACCCCCCGGGGGCACCTCTACTTCGTAGAAGGTGGTTTTTTGAGGTCCCCGGACCCCTAGGACGCACCGTTTTCGAGATATTTGCGATTATTAGGTTTTTTAAGCCGAAATTTTCATGTTTTCCACTTTATATAGTATTATATACACTTTATATAGTATGATATACACTTTATATAGTAAGATACATCATTTTATATAGTTAACACTTTATATATTACTGTAAACACTTGATATAGTATACACTTTATATAGTATGACCCTCAGCGATCCAGATATTTTGTTCCCTAGCGATCCAGGTGTTTTGTTTGCATACGCTATAGTGTATAATATATACTTTATAGTGTATGGTTTATAGTGTATACTTTATAGTGAATGGTATGAGTTGGTAACACTGCGGGGAATTGCAGGGAATTTTGGGAAATTGCAGGGAATTTTGGGAAATCCCTGGGGGTTGGCACCCCTGCTGATTTTTTTTTCCGCGCTTTTCCGATCAGCTGATTTTCCGATCAGCTGATTTTCAAGGTCATTTTGTTTTAACTTCCCGCAATATCTACTTAGGTTGTTGGTGATTAACTGAAGGGTGACTATGGAAATGGTTGAGGACTGAGGTTTATGCCGTAAAATGAGATTCCTGGAACTACATGACTTATTGACTGAACCTAGGAAACGTATCTGAAGGACATATGCCTACTGTGGGTACTACCCAGGGACGGATCGCAGCCAAGCACAGACCAGAACAAGCCATTTTGATGAGATAATTATAATCTACGTATACTAAATTAATTGGAAGGTGAATATCTAATAATGAACTGTATCTAGAAATCTAAAACCCATCCTATGGCTGATGGCCCATGTCGTGAAACGACATGAGCCTTAAGGTTCCAGACTACCTCTACAGAACAAGTTACAGCCTTAATTGACTGGCTACATAATATTTGTACTTGAGATTAATTAATTAATTATCATTCCCCCGCTCATCCCTAGCCTACGAAAACCCCCAACTAAACTAAAACTTATCTGGACATTTTGCTCGCGATGTTCCGGATCCGAAAAGGCACCTCTTCCTTGGAAAGGCGGGGAGTGAGAGAGAGACAGCCTCAGAATCCTTCGACTTCGCGAACCGATTCGAGAACGTTCTAGAAGGAGGCTGTCGGATACCGCCACTGTGGCCAGTGTCTCGACAATCGCTACTTTATGGAGTGCTGGCGGCACGAGCCGTCACAGCCAAACTCCCTTCTCGGAAAGAATTTGCACCGCGACTTGTGGGGTGAAGGCAGGAATGGTGGAGGTGCGGGAGGTGTGATTCCCTAGAATCCTTGCTTTTGTTTTGATTTGAAAAAAAGGATGGGACGCGCCATCTCATCACTGGGCGGTGGATCACGGGGTCGAAAGGGCGGCGGAGCCCTAGAACGTGTTTGGGAGAGACCCTCAGGAACCCGCGTTCGGTGATGGGTGGTAATCCACGCTGGGATCCCTGTGGTGCCAACTCGTTCGAAGCGAAAAAGATGGAGACGAACTCCTTTGAATGTTGCGGAATTGGACATTGACATTGCCCGGACTCGACAGCTTTCCGAATACCCATTATCCATAGGTAACCACGCTCTGCTACCATATGGGACGGAATATGGTGGTTACCTATGGATAATGGGTATTCGGAAAGCTGATTGTGGACCTATGGTGGTATTGAACTAAAACTTAGTGAGTAGCTATTGGCAAACTGAATTGATGGACTATTGAGCTCGAGCAACAACATGAATGGGCTGACTAGTCATCTCTAGGTTGTTGGTGATTAACTGAAGGGTGACTATGGAAATGGTTGAGGACTGAGGTTTATGCCGTAAAATGAGATTCCTGGAACTACATGACTTATTGACTGAACCTAGGAAACGTATCTGAAGGACATATGCCTACTGTGGGTACTACCCAGGGACGGATCGCAGCCAAGCACAGACCAGAACAAGCCATTTTGATGAGATAATTATAATCTACGTATACTAAATTAATTGGAAGGTGAATATCTAATAATGAACTGTATCTAGAAATCTAAAACCCATCCTATGGCTGATGGCCCATGTCGTGAAACGACATGAGCCTTAAGGTTCCAGACTACCTCTACAGAACAAGTTACAGCCTTAATTGACTGGCTACATAATATTTGTACTTGAGATTAATTAATTAATTATCATTCCCCCGCTCATCCCTAGCCTACGAAAACCCCCAACTAAACTAAAACTTATCTGGACATTTTGCTCGCGATGTTCCGGATCCGAAAAGGCACCTCTTCCTTGGAAAGGCGGGGAGTGAGAGAGAGACAGCCTCAGAATCCTTCGACTTCGCGAACCGATTCGAGAACGTTCTAGAAGGAGGCTGTCGGATACCGCCACTGTGGCCAGTGTCTCGACAATCGCTACTTTATGGAGTGCTGGCGGCACGAGCCGTCACAGCCAAACTCCCTTCTCGGAAAGAATTTGCACCGCGACTTGTGGGGTGAAGGCAGGAATGGTGGAGGTGCGGGAGGTGTGATTCCCTAGAATCCTTGCTTTTGTTTTGATTTGAAAAAAAGGATGGGACGCGCCATCTCATCACTGGGCGGTGGATCACGGGGTCGAAAGGGCGGCGGAGCCCTAGAACGTGTTTGGGAGAGACCCTCAGGAACCCGCGTTCGGTGATGGGTGGTAATCCACGCTGGGATCCCTGTGGTGCCAACTCGTTCGAAGCGAAAAAGATGGAGACGAACTCCTTTGAATGTTGCGGAATTGGACATTGACATTGCCCGGACTCGACAGCTTTCCGAATACCCATTATCCATAGGTAACCACGCTCTGCTACCATATGGGACGGAATATGGTGGTTACCTATGGATAATGGGTATTCGGAAAGCTGATTGTGGACCTATGGTGGTATTGAACTAAAACTTAGTGAGTAGCTATTGGCAAACTGAATTGATGGACTATTGAGCTCGAGCAACAACATGAATGGGCTGACTAGTCATCTCTAGGTTGTTGGTGATTAACTGAAGGGTGACTATGGAAATAGTTGAGGACTGAGGTTTATGCCGTGAAATGAGATTCCTGGAACTACATGACTTATTGACTGAACCTAGGAAACGTATCTGAAGGACATAGGCCTACTGTGGGTACTACCCAGGGACGGATCGCAGCCAAGCACAGACCAGAACAAGCCATTTTGATGAGATAATTATAATCTACGTATACTAAATTAATTGGAAGGTGAATATCTAATAATGAACTGTATCTAGAAATCTAAAACCCATCCTATGGCTGATGGCCCATGTCGTGAAACGACATGAGCCTTAAGGTTCCAGACTACCTCTACAGAACAAGTTACAGCCTTAATTGACTGGCTACATAATAATTGTACTTGAGATTAATTAATTAATTATCATTCCCCCGCTCATCCCTAGCCTACCGAAACCCCCCACTATGGAAATACTACTTATCCGAGCATGGCGTTGCAGCGATGTAGTCCAGACACAAGATGATGGCGAAATGGGGCGAGAGCGACCGTGCGTAGGAATATCTTTCGCTCCGCGGACCGATTCGAGAAGGTTCTGGAAACAGGCTGTCGGACACCGCGGCTGTGGCCAGTGCCTCAGAAATCGTTACTATATGGAGTGCTGGCGGCACGAGCCGTCACACAGTTATTTAAGAACATTAGAGACATTTCTCCGGATTCAACATATTCTTATGTTGGCTTTGAAGTCTCAGACTACATGTATTTCAAAATGTAATCAAATCAAGTTTATGTTGACAATGAAATACAAAACAATGAAAACTTGTTTGGGGCCGTCCATAAATTACGACATCGCTTTTTGGCCATTTTTGGACCCCTAAAATCATCCTACCATCATAATTTGTCTGACCCCTCCCCTCCCTCTCAAAAAAATGACGTCATTTTTAACAAATCTCCGTTTTAAGTTAAAAATAATGCTTTTAGTCCCTAGATGAACACAATATTTTTTTCTTGATTTAATGGTGATAATTAAAAATTATTTTAAGTTTACAGTTTTTTATGAAATCTCAAAAATTTTATCTTTTAACACTTTTAGCTTTATAACCTTCGAATTCAAATTTCCTTGGAGATGCGAGTGGTGTCATTTTATTCTGCATTTGAATCTTAATAAATCACAAAATTTTAATCAATATCGGTCCATTGGTGCCTTCTCTAGCTCTGTTAACATCCAGACACACACACACACACACACACACACACACACACACACACACACACACACACACACACACACACACACACACACACACACACACACACACACATCACTCTGAAAACCACTTTTTGGACTCACTTTTTGGAGGGGTCACAAAAATGGATAAATCCACCAACAATTAAAATATAAATTTCGATGAAACACAATACTTTCTCCATATAGGTAACAATACTTTCTCTCTTAAAAATAACACAAAACACATTTTAACCTATGGTCTCATTTCTGATAATGGTCCTTGACAGTTAAGCCATCACAGTGTTGTAAAACTGTATTCGGGAAATTTGATGTGAAATTTTCTATTTTTCATTTAATTTTTGGAGGAGTAAAAACTAATAATTCCTTACTATCACTCCACAAATCATTAGCTATCCAAACCACAAGCCATTTTACAACAACAACAAACTAACTGAGGATTAAAGCGAAATGTAAACAAATAAACTGCTTACAAAACAGCTGACGCTACATACGCTACTAGTGAACAAAGAATAACTAAATGAATTGACCCATGTTCTTCTATTTCTCTTTTAATTTAATTCTTATGTAACAAACTTAACCCAGTGGTACGAAAAAAAATAGTTTTCCCTAGTTGAAGAAATTTAGTATTCAAGTCACATGGGATAGAAACTAGTACTTTGGTAACCTATTCCAAATAGTAAAATATGGCTTAAGATAGTAGGTGGAGGAGAAATAACTATTTCCCAAACCGAAAAAACGATCAAACATCTGATTTTCCCTCGTTCGAAATTTACTTTCCCTTAACTCTCAATCAGTTCTACATTTGCCATCTACAAGCGCTAGTGTTTCTTTACCGTTCATTTGTATAATTTAAATCAGCTGTTTTTAATGTTTAACAATCTACAATAGACATAGGATAGATTTGCGTAGTGATGAAAAGTTTAGTTCATAACTTGTAACGAAAGTTATTCTCTGGCACTTGCTCAAAATCTCCCCCTCCTCGGGTTCGCCTTGTAAGCGTTATTCGCCCTCACATTCTCGTCGTCGACTCACACATGACACTGGAGCCCGTACCGGAAAATGCCACTTTCGGTACTTAATGTGATATGCTATTATTAACATTCCATTGACAAAAATATAAGAAGTAAATTTAGAAAACATTCTCTATATAAACAGGTTTAGGCCTACAAAATATAATACAATGCAATAGTCATTATAAATTACAAAGTATTGCAGCAGCTTAGTCTCTGTTGCTCCCAACTCCATGTATTGTACAAGTATGGTGCAATAATTAAATATTCCATGATTTTAAATGTAACATCTTGGATTTTCAAAGCTGCTGAAATTATAGCAATCATTGAAAACAAGCCAATTGAAATACCTTTTTATTACTTTGTGAAAAGCTATTGGTAACATTATTATGATCTACTCACCGTATCCTTTGCCAACTCCGATATTCTAAAAGAAAAAGAAAATAAAATTCACTACTGATAAACGGGCTATGTTAAAAATCACACTTCAACTAAAACCAGCTTTTAATTTGCAAATTTGTAATAATAAATATAAGAAATGTTACGTTTATGAACAGAATAACATTTTGGAAACGCGTGTTGATTTATATACTAAATTGGTGAAGTTATTGTAAATAAAAATGTCCGAAGGATCTAACTGAGAGATTCTAGCCAGAGATTCAAAGAACATTTACCTAAAAAATCAATACAACAAAAATCTTTTGCTTCCCATTTAATTGATGAAAATCATAGCTATGAGACGTTTGACAAAAATTTACAAGTAATAAATGTGTGCAAAAAAGGTAAATTGTTGAACTGCCTAGAAGAATTTAACATCTATAAAGCCATAAAGGAAGACAAGGACAACGTTCTGAACGAACAAACATCTTTAAAGTCAAACATAATCTATGACAGAGCTGTTGACATTGTAAACAAGCAGGTAGGCATCAGCTGTGATAACAGATAACCTAAGTCCAGGCCACTGCTCTCCTCCAACTCAGTAGTCTACTGGACATTGCTGTGGCCACATTAGTATTCGTGTTTTGTGAACTTTCGTGTCTGTGACTGTATGTGTAAAATGTGTGATCAGTGTTTTAATTTATTAAATTTTTTAACCCCAAGACGACCCGACAAGGCGAAATTGTTTTTAAACTGAAGACTTTGAGAACGTTTTTGGTCTGAAGATGAGGACACAGTCCTTGAAACAGCTGTAACCAATAAAGAGTTACAATTGGATTGTCGACTGACAGGTAAATTAACCTATTATTTAACTCCAAACGTCCTGGTTGCCCATAACGGCCCTGTGGTTGTCATAGCCTGAGTCTGGAACAGCAATTAAATTATTTGTACAATCATTTAACTTAAGGAGCTTTGCTACCATCTGGATTTGTTTTTATATTGTTAGAAAAAATGCCTTGTACAATTTTTTTTTTGCAGGACAAGGTATCCAAAAATGTAAAAAATAGTATTTTATAATTTAACATGGTGAACTAAGTTTGAGGTGAATTTTTGTAATTTTCTATGCGATATAACCCAAAAAGTTTTTGCACGATTTCAATGTTATTTACATTACCTGGAAGGGCACATAGTTTATAAAAAATATTGGTAGAATAACGTTTATTTTTCTTGAAATAGATTTGATCAAAAAATTTTTGTTTTGAATATTTTTTATCCATGAAAGCTATAGGCATAAATCAACCTAACATTTTAGCTAGCCTACATATGTAAGTAGTAAATATTTGAACCAAATCCAATAAATAATTTTTGATATATAACTTTTTATCTAAAAAAAATAAAAAAATAAAAAACAAATACAAGAAATCCAACTTTCGGAAAACAACATTTAAACAAAACAACGTTTTTCTTAAAAAAAAAAATTAGGCTAAATTTGGCGGTTTCTTACAAGAGATTATCTCATATACATGTTTTTGCACAGCTTTATGGCATAAAACTATTGGCTTTTACAACCGTAAACAATATACATAATCAAAATTCAAACTTAGAAGTATGTCCGTTTTCACAAAAAAAGTAGCACAAAACATTCTTTTTTCGGACACTTATAAGGTGAAAATTAATTTCTGTTCCATTTTCTCATGTAAAAAGACCTAAGGGAAAAAATAAAAGAAATTTTAATTTTATTATTTTTGGCCTTATTAGCAAATCCTCTCAAGTAACTATTGCACTTTGTAGGTATTTTAGTGATTTAAGGTATTTGCATGTTCTTGTCCACAGCCTGTAAAGACTTAATGCTTTCACACTAAGTTATTTGTCAAGTCTACTCTCTTGTTTATGATGCGAAGTCCGTAGGATCAAGCCGGTTGGCATGTATGATTGTGACATGTGTGATTGTGACATGTGTGATTGTGACATGTGTGATTGTGACATGTGTGATTGTGACATGTGTGATTGTGACATGTATGATTGTGACATGTGTGGTTGTGACATGTGTGATTGTGACATGTGTGATTGTGACATGTGTGATTGTGACATGTGTGATTGTGACATGTGTGATTGTGACATGTATGATTGTGACATGTGTGATTGTGACATGTGTGATTGTAACATGTGTGATTGTGACATGTGAAATTGTGACATGTGTGATTGTGACATGTGTGATTGTAACATCTATGATTGTGACATGTGTGATTGTGACATGTGTGATTGTGACATGTGTGATTGTGACATGTATGATTGTGACATGTGTGATTGTGACACGTGTGATTGTGACATCTGTGATTGTGACATGTGTGATTGTGACATGTATGATTGTGACATGTGTGATTGTGACATGTGTGATTGTTCAACAAATTTTAATGACGTTTGTGTCTGTGTGACTGTAAAGAAAAAATCTTTGACGAATCACTTTCAATAAATTTTAACGTTGTGCTGACCTGAAGATAACATTTTAATTCCTAAATGTACAAAGTCGGATGACTAAGCTAATAACGTTTAGTTAGAGAGCTACGTAACGCAGTATATTTTCTAGAAAAGGCAGTTCAGAACTCACCATATTATGAATAAAAACAAAGTTTTACTAATGCTAATACGTTTTAAATTCAACCTCCAGATGCAATATTGCTAAGGGTTTTCAACAGTTGTTATGGCGAGCTTTCTAAAAATTATATAACGTGTGTGAAAAAAATATCTCTTACCTTTTTCAAAGCTGAATGTTCTAAATGTGACTCATTAGACCATTGCCCTGGTTTTATACTTTGCAGTGATACGGTTACTAATTGAAAACAAAAACTAGTTGAGTTATAATCTAATTAAAATAGTTGATCAAACTTTATTTTACTGCCAAGATTCATAACGATTAGTCATCAGAATTTCAATTACAGTAAAATAATTGTGTTTTAAAATTTAATTAGTTTAAAAGTAGTTATAGATTTTGTATTTGGCTTTCTCTTGGCATTAAAATACTTTTTTACTATGCATACCTTACACTTTCATAGAAGGAATATGTCAAGTGATGAATTAAAAAATTAATTTCAAATGTAGTGGGTAGATTTTGAAACACGCCCTCATAGAGGGAGGCCACTACTGTAGATATTTTGTCAAGGTACATGTGAATATAAATAAATTTGATATTTCTATGATTTTATAACTAGTTTAAAAATTTAATTAAATATTCCAATTTATGAAATCATGCATTGGTAAAAAAAGTAGGCCTTATATTTTATTATGTTATTTTACAATGTACAAATGACCTTAGTAAGAAATGAAACTGACGTGCCATGATTTAATTAGTCCAAAACATACCTCATTCGCTATTTCACCCGAATAAAAACATTTTCGTTGACAGAAAGTTCAAGCGCTAAATCTTTTGAAGCGACTTGCCTTGGAAATTATCAAGCTCCTTAATATCCTTAGCTCTTTAATGTTAATACTTTAGCTGTTCAAAGAACTATATTAAACTGTTATTTAATTACATTTAAAAAATAAAATAATATTTTAGATTTGACAGTTCTTTTATAAACTTTGAAATTGTGACTTTATTAGTAATTTTCTTATACTTAGCTATATTATTCCTAGTTTATTGTTAATTTCTTTTTGACAAAAATAATCGAGACTAAATAGTTAACATAAAAAGGAAAAAAAAACAATACCAGATGTGGTTGTTAAGGAAACCAAAATCATCTCATAAAATTATAAAAGCAAACATAAACTATTTATTTTAAAGCAATAAATAATTGATCCAACATAATCACCTCTACCGCTTCTGCTAATAGCGAAACCCTCTCAACTTGTACTGTACCGGATGCTCAAACTTGATCGGAACCATTAAAACTTCTCTCATTGGTGCCTGATTTTGTTGAAATACTATACTCATTATAATACTGTGAGATTTTGTTTCTTTTTAAATTTTATTTTAACAATCGTTTAAACTAATTATACAACTTTTAATTATGGCATTCATGTATGGATTTGAATCGCTGAAACTACAACCCAATATCCTAATAATGACCACATGGAAGTGTATTTATATCAATTTAATTTTAGTATTGCTCTTCACGAATCGAGTGAAAATTCCTACCTAAATGACTATTGAAAATTATATTATTTTTATACACCTGAGTAGCTATAAAGACGTACATGTACGAGCAAATAAATAAAGAAAACATATGAAAAATACAATTGGATCGATTGACTAGAAAAACTATTTCATACCACTTAAACCCATTCGAAAATAATAAAGTTTTAGCACTCAAACAATGGTATACTAATAACTTGGGACTAAAAGGACAATACATACTAAACTAGATTATAGGAGAGAAAAATTACTCGCAGTTCTATACTTGCTAGGGGAGAGTTTATACTATACTACATATATATATATATTAAATTAATAAAAAATTAATTTGCACTGAACACTTTTTTGACACATACACACAGTGTGTGTAAATTGTGTAAAAAAGTCCCAATAAAGTGTTCTAATTAATTTTATTAAATGACATATGACAAGTTAAGGGAAAAATTAATATTATTAAATTTCAAAGTGATAGATAAGAATAGGCCTAATCAATATTAAACTTCCCAATTATGGTTTAAAGTGGCGCCCTTGTTTCAGTTTATTTACTTTGACTGAATTAGGCTGAAGCCTGTTTTTACTTACAGGATGGAGATTGAGGTAAAATTAACAAGGCAAATTAACGCTCATAAATCAATTGATATATTTTTTAATTCTAGACATCGACACTGAACTTTGCAACATCACAAATAAATAATACTAAAGAAAAGCCAAGCGAGTCAATATTATATTTTACCGTTGTAAAATTATTATTTAGCACCAGGTGTTTTTACGAGTTTATATTTGAAATTTTCAAAAACATATTTTTGTAGAGGCTTCGTGATTATGTCAGGATCGTTGTTCAATATTCTGATATGGATCATGAAGGTTTTCTTGTACCGATATGAAGCTCTCTTTAATCTTTTGCGTAGTTCTGCAGTCGTCGACGGCGTAACGCCTGACCAGTACACCATCGGAGTTGATCTCTGCGAAGTACGTGTACGTCGTCGGCTGGTTCATCTCCCTTTTGCCAATGACATAGCAGGTGGCCTCCACCGTCCCACCTAGCTCCACCGTGGCCACCGGCCTGCCCTCCCCCGCCGTGCCTCCGGTCCCGGGTAGTCCTGTAACACAACACATGTCTTGCCAATGGCATAGCAGGTGGCCTCCACCGTCCCACCTAGCTCCACCGTGGCCACCGGCCTGCCCTCCCCCGCCGTGCCTCCGGTCCCGGGTAGTCCTGTAACACAACACATGTCTTGCCAATGGCATAGCAGGTGGCCTCCACCGTCCCACCTAGCTCCACCGTGGCCACCGGCCTGCCCTCCCCCGCCGTGCCTCCGGTCCCGGGTAGTCCTGTAACACAACACATGTCTTGCCAATGGCATAACAGGTAGCCTCCACCGTCCCACCTAGCTCCACCGTGGCCACCGGCCTGCCCTCCCCCGCCGTGCCTCCGGTCCCGGGTAGTCCTGTAACACAACACATGTCTTGCCAATGGCATAGCAGGTGGCCTCCACCGTCCCAACTAGCTCCACCGTGGCCACCGGCCTGCCCTCCCCCGCCGTGCCTCCGGTCCCGGGTAGTACTGTAACACAACACATGTCTTGCCAATGTCGTAGCAGGTAGCCTCCACCGTCCCGCCTAGCTCCACCGTGGCCACCGGCCTGCCCTCCCCCGCCGTGCCTCCGGTCCCGGGTAGTACTGTAACACAACACATGTCTTGCCAATGGCATAACAGGTAGCCTCCACCGTCCCACCTAGCTCCACCGTGGCCACCGGCCTGCCCTCCCCCGCCGTGCCTCCGGTCCCGGGTAGTCCTGTAACACAACACATATCTTGCCAATGGCATAGCAGGTGGCCTCCACCGTCCCACCTAGCTCCACCGTGGCCACCGGCCTGCCCTCCCCCGCCGTGCCTCCGGTCCCGGGTAGTACTGTAACACAACACATGTCTTGCCAATGGCATAGCAGGTGGCCTCCACCGTCCCACCTAGCTCCACCGTGGCCACCGGCCTGCCCTCCCCCGCCGTGCCTCCGGTCCCGGGTAGTACTGTAACACAACACATGTCTTGCCAATGGCATAACAGGTAGCCTCCACCGTCCCACCTAGCTCCACCGTGGCCACCGGCCTGCCCTCCCCCGCCGTGCCTCCGGTCCCGGGTAGTACTGTAACACAACACATGTCTTGCCAATGGCATAGCAGATGGCCTCCACCGTCCCACCTAGCTCCACCGTGGCCACCGGCCTGCCCTCCCCCGCCGTGCCTCCGGTCCCGGGTAGTACTGTAACACAACACATGTCTTGCCAATGGCATAGCAGGTGGCCTCCACCGTCCCACCTAGCTCCACCGTGGCCACCGGCCTGCCCTCCCCCGCCGTGCCTCCGGTCCCGGGTAGTACTGTAACACAACACATGTCTTGCCAATGTCGTAGCAGGTAGCCTCCACCGTCCCACCTAGCTCCACCGTGGCCACCGGCCTGCCCTCCCCCGCCGTGCCTCCGGTCCCGGGTAGTACTGTAACACAACACATGTCTTGCCAATGGCATAACAGGTAGCCTCCACCGTCCCACCTAGCTCCACCGTGGCCACCGGCCTGCCCTCCCCCGCCGTGCCTCCGGTCCCGGGTAGTACTGTAACACAACACATATCTTGCCAATGGCATAGCAGGTAGCCTCCACCGTCCCACCTAGCTCCACCGTGGCCACCGGCCTGCCCTCCCCCGCCGTGCCTCCGGTCCCGGGTAGTACTGTAACACAACACATGTCTTGCCAATGGCATAGCAGGTAGCCTCCACCGTCCCACCTAGCTCCACCGTGGCCACCGGCCTGCCCTCCCCCGCCGTACCTCCGGTCCCGGGTAGTACTGAAACACAACACGTGTATTGGCAATGTCGTAGCAGGTGGCCTCAACCGTCCCACCTAGCTCCACCGTGGCCACCGGCCTGCCCTCCCCCGCCGTGCCTCCGGTCCCGGGTAGTACTGTAACACAACACGTGTATTGGCAATGTCGTAGCAGGTGGCCTCCACCGTCCCACCTAGCTCCACCGTGGCCACCGGCCTGCCCTCCCCCGCCGTGCCTCCGGTCCCGGGTAGTACTGTAACACAACACGTGTATTGGCAATGTCGTAGCAGATGGCCTCCACCGTCCCACCTAGCTCCACCGTGGCCACCGGCCTGCCCTCCCCCGCCGTGCCTCCGGTCCCGGGTAGTACTGTAACACAACACATGTCTTGCCAATGGCATAACAGGTAGCCTCCACCGTCCCACCTAGCTCCACCGTGGCCACCGGCCTGCCCTCCCCCGCCGTACCTCCGGTCCCGGGTAGTACTGTAACACAACACGTGTATTGGCAATGTCGTAGCAGGTGGCCTCCACCGTCCCACCTAGCTCCACCGTGGCCACCGGCCTGCCCTCCCCCGCCGTGCCTCCGGTCCCGGGTAGTACTGTAACACAACACATGTCTTGCCAATGGCATAACAGGTAGCCTCCACCGTCCCACCTAGCTCCACCGTGGCCACCGGCCTGCCCTCCCCCGCCGTGCCTCCGGTCCCGGGTAGTACTGTAACACAACACATGTCTTGCCAATGGCATAACAGGTAGCCTCCACCGTCCCACCTAGCTCCACCGTGGCCACCGGCCTGCCCTCCCCCGCCGTGCCTCCGGTCCCGGGTAGTACTGTAACACAACACATGTCTTGCCAATGTCGTAGCAGGTAGCCTCCACCGTCCCACCTAGCTCCACCGTGGCCACCGGCCTGCCCTCCCCCGCCGTGCCTCCGGTCCCGGGTAGTACTGTAACACAACACATGTCTTGCCAATGTCGTAGCAGGTAGCCTCCACCGTCCCACCTAGCTCCACCGTGGCCACCGGCCTGCCCTCCCCCCGCCGTGCCTCCGGTCCCGGGTAGTACTGTAACACAACACATGTCTTGCCAATGGCATAACAGGTAGCCTCCACCGTCCCACCTAGCTCCACCGTGGCCACCGGCCTGCCCTCCCCCGCCGTACCTCCGGTCCCGGGTAGTACTGTAACACAACACGTGTATTGGCAATGTCGTAGCAGGTGGCCTCCACCGTCCCACCTAGCTCCACCGTGGCCACCGGCCTGCCCTCCCCCGCCGTGCCTCCGGTCCCGGGTAGTACCGTAACACAACACATGTCTTGCCAATGGCATAACAGGTAGCCTCCACCGTCTTACCTAGCTCCACCGTGGCCACCGGCCTGCCCTCCCCCGCCGTGCCTCCAGTCCCGGGTAGTACTGTAACACAACACATGTCTTGCCAATGGCATAACAGGTAGCCTCCACCGTCCCACCTAGCTCCACCGTGGCCACCGGCCTGCCCTCCCCCGCCGTGCCTCCGGTCCCGGGTAGTACTGTAACACAACACATGTCTTGCCAATGGCATAACAGGTAGCCTCCACCGTCCCACCTAGCTCCACCGTGGCCACCGGCCTGCCCTCCCCCGCCGTGCCTCCGGTCCCGGGTAGCACTGTAACACTACACATGTATTGGCAATGTCGTAGCAGGTGGCCTCCACCGTCCCGCCTAGCTGCACCGTGGCCACCGGCCTGCCCTCCCCCGCCGTGCCTCCGGTCCCGGGTAGCACTGTAACACTACACATGTATTGGCAATGTCGTAGCAGGTGGCCTCCACCGTCCCACCTAGCTCCACCGTGGCCACCGGCCTGCCCTCCCCCGCCGTGCCTCCGGTCCCGGGTAGTACTGTAACACAACACATGTCTTGGCAATGGCATAGCAGGTGGCCTCCACCGTCCCACCTAGCTCCACCGTGGCCACCGGCCTGCCCTCCCCCGCCGTGCCTCCGGTCCCGGGTAGTACTGTAACACTACACATGTCTTGCCAATGGCATAGCAGGTGGCCTCCACCGTCCCACCTAGCTCCACCGTGGCCACCGGCCTGCCCTCCCCCGCCGTGCCTCCGGTCCCGGGTAGTACTGTAACACTACACATGTCTTGCCAATGGCATAGCAGGTGGCCTCCACCGTCCCACCTAGCTCCACCGTGGCCACCGGCCTGCCCTCCCCCGCCGTGCCTCCGGTCCCGGGTAGTCCTGTAACACAACACATGTATTGGCAATGTCGTAGCAGGTGGCCTCCACCGTCCCACCTAGCTCCACCGTGGCCACCGGCCTGCCCTCCCCCGCCGTGCCTCCGGTCCCGGGTAGTACTGTAACACAACACGTGTATTGGCAATGTCGTAGCAGGTGGCCTCCACCGTCCCACCTAGCTCCACCGTGGCCACCGGCCTGCCCTCCCCCGCCGTGCCTCCGGTCCCGGGTAGTCCTGTAACACAACACATGTATTGGCAATGTCGTAGCAGGTGGCCTCCACCGTCCCGCCTAGCTCCACCGTGGCCACCGGCCTGCCCTCCCCCGCCGTGCCTCCGGTCCCGGGTAGTACTGTAACACAACACGTGTATTGGCAATGTCGTAGCAGGTGGCCTCCACCGTCCCACCTAGCTCCACCGTGGCCACCGGCCTGCCCTCCCCCGCCGTGCCTCCGGTCCCGGGTAGTACT